>JAJMID010000110.1:0-48276 GCA_030583405.1 Sugiyamaella americana
TAAGAAGAGATCTTTCATTCGATGTTACTTCTTATCACCCCCACCCTTCCCTTCTTACAATTCATTATTATTACCAGCAATTGTTCCATTTTCCCTACTTTGTTAGTTACCACTGTAGGAAAGGGGATTATCATTCCGTGTTCCTCCTCATCACGCCCACCCTTCTTCCCCTTTCCTACAGTTCCATCTAATACTTACCATCCATATTGATTCATTCCTAATTTGTTAGTCCTCTCCCAATTACTTTCTCCACTAGTTACTTACTGCTTGAACTCCACTTCTGAATTATATGAGTCTCAAGAACTGTTACCATCTAGATTCAATCCCATCTAATTTGTTAGTTATCTTTTTACTCTCCTCTGTTGATTGATTACTTACATCTATAATTGTTAGTATCCATATTATCCCAACTCATAGTATTGATAGTAAAATGTAAAAGTAAGAAAAAAAATATATTAAAAGTGGGAAATATTTACAAAATATATATGTTTACTTTAAAATTATGGGGTCGAGTATGCAGGCGCAGTTGACCTACTTTATGCAGGGCGATAGGCGCATAAGTTAAGCTTCGAAGTTATGCAACATGCCCATAGTTTTTACATTCACCAAAGTGAAGGGAAGTTCAGTATATGAATAATTTAAGTAAATGAAAATAATTGAGAAATAATTGAGCTAAAATGTAAAAATATCTTATTGTTAGTGTAACTACTATCAATGGTTACATAAGGGATTGGGATGTCCATGAATAGCGTTATATTAAGGTTCAATGGATATAGATAAGTAAGAGTTTGCCTGTTACACCAGTGATTCTATAAAATAAACAGTTTAACCGGAGGAAACTTATTATCTTTAGACATTGCATTGATAATTATTCTGATTAAGTTTAACTAGTTGAGTATAACTTTGAATCTTTCCCGTTCATTCAAATCGAATACTGTAGCCGCATTTCTTCCCCTGAGATTTCCTGTTGTGGTATAGTTTATCAAAATATAAGCTCATTCAGCTTATCTTTTAGATAAGATAAGCATACAGTTGATAAACCTGTTAGGTAACCAGATTTCTTATTACGTTTGTATTTATGAATTCCGGCAGTAGCAATTCAAGGTGTATCGTAAGCATGGTACATTCAGTAACTAATATCCTTAATCATTAGATAATTGTAATAAAGTTGCTCTTTTCTCTGAATATCCGCCTCGGATCGCATCGAAATATGAGATATTAAACATGAAGTAAACTCAAGTAGAGAATTATTTTCAGGTAAAGTTCGAATCTGATGGCGAAAGTTGATAAGGGAGTTTCTTCTTATATATCATTTAGACAAAATAATACGTATTAAAATTCAATATATAAATACAGATAGAGCAATTCTTCGCTCCGCAAGGAACCAAGGTGGCCGGGCTCCGCATTCTAAGTTAGGAGCGTATCGATGATTTGAGAACCAGAAATGATACCAGTGGTAGCAATGATGATGTTTGTGTTGAGAGTTTCTTTTTGAGAAACAAGTCGAAGGTCAGCGATTTCTGCATAGGTAATTCCTCCCAGGAAAAAGATAAGAGTAGTTGGTTTATCATGACCAGGTGTATTTCTGGTTAGAATTTTTCGTAATTTTGCTTCTCGAAGTTGAGATTCAGATCGTTGTATTTCTTCTATTGTACTACCTGGGATGTTGCTAATGATATCTTCTGCTCCTTTCCAACCAGTGGAGATTGATGATGCATATGCGTTAGCGTAGTTTGTAGCAGTTGTAACATTTGGGAGAAGCCTACGAGGTCGAATAACTGCTCGTTTATCAATAATACATTGCACTAAGCGAATACTTAAAGGAGCATAACCGGAGTATGCTGTAGATACATCATTTGTTGAGGATTCATCAGTTTGATCAACTATTAGATTAAGAGATTTACGTAAAGTAGGAAAGTTATTAGGGATTGATGGCGAACGAGCAAAAATTAATCCTAACTTTTCAAGATTGGATAATGTAAGGATATGCTTATGACCATAAGTTTGAACAATTTGATGTTTTAATGCTACTAATTGTTTCTCCTTTATGCCCCCTTTACAAAGACATTCTAAAGAAATAATACGAAGAATCATTGATAGGGATGATGATCTGTTAATAAGATCCTCAATCATAAGAAGAATAGTATTCGTATCAAGAGATTCAGCAACGATATTTTGTTGAATTTCAAGCCATTTATTGAATTCTTCATCTTGTACTTTAGACATTAAATCTTCAGCTAATGAAGTATGAAACCGTAGAGATTGGTGAAGAGATTGTAAGCCACCTAATTTTGATACAAATGATTTGATTTCTGATACAGTATTAGCATCATGACGAGTTTCATAATCTGCTTGTAATTGACGAGCAACTTTATTAAGAGATTGACCTACTAAAGCAAAATTAATATCTTTTAAGATGTTAAAGAGAGTATCGTGATCAGAGTACAGGGAAGTCTTTTTAGTAGAAGAAGATGATAGACCAATAGATGGAGTAGCACCAGGGGTGGAACTATTACTAGTACCAGCATTACCAGCATTACCAGCATTACCAGCAGCACTACCAGCACCCTGACCTTGTCCTTGTACTATAGCTGACGGTAGATCAACTTGACCAGATTCTGTGAGTTTAAAAAATTCATCAATCAAACCATGATAAGTTAATTGAGTCAAAAGAGGAGTTACTAAATCTGTCTTTCGATCAATTATTATTAAATGATCAATATTTGTACCAACAAAGATATTTGAAAATTTATGAGAGAAAATACTCGCAGAAGGATTACTAGAAGAAGATGAAGAATTATTAGATCTGATTGAATTTGGAGTATCAGTACCACTTTTACTATCTAAAATACCCATACTCATAGCAGAGGAGAATTTAATATTATCAAAAAACCCAGTTACAGTTGCAATTCCATTTCCATTTCCATTTCCACCCCCACCCCCACTCCCAATCCCTTTACTTCTATTAATTTCCACCGTCTCTTCAGCTAATTTTGTTCTTCTTTCATCACGTTTATTCAATAGAATATCAGCCAATAACCTAGCAGAATCTCCTTTACCAGTGATCCTCCCAATCAACCCATACTTCTCTTGCAATTCCTGAATTGCTTTAGCAGATTGATATATGGTAGAAGGAATTCCATCTAAATACATCTCCTTAAAACCTCCATTAGGTATATTCAACGATAACACATCATCATCAATAGGCAAGAAATGAATCTTCCAATTATAAATAACAACATCACCAAGCACTCTACTTTCCTCTAAAATATGATTAAAAACAAGTGTTCGTTCAGGAACACAAATTATATTCAATGAAGTTGGTGTATGATTATGAGTTCCATCAACAATTCCAGCACCTAACAAACCCTCAGCATGTTGAGAAACCAAAAAAGCCTGTTCAATCCCCGTACTGGTCAAATAAACAATACTTTTCCTCCTCCTATCACTTAAATCAATCTTATTCTCACCTCCTTGCAGCCAAAATATTTTTTCAACACCATGATCCTTCAATTGACTGAAATTAGTAACAACCAAATTAACCGTAGTAGTCAATTCCTTATCCAAAATCAAAATTTTACCACTTGGTCTAATAGAATCCAGTATTCCATACAATTCGTTCAAAGCATTTTCTTTAAACCCAATATAATCCATTATTGTTTACTTCTCCTTCTCCTCTTACTCGCAACATGAGATTATCTTAAACACCAAACTTTCCGCGCACGCGCTTACTGCCTCCGGCGGCCGGGCTCCGCCCGGACCCGTAGTTCCTCGCTACGCGAGGAATTGCTAAAACTTTATTGACAACTAGCTCCTTACATTCTTCATTATTCCGAGCGTAGCGAGGAACTACGGGTTCGGGCGGAGCCCGGCCGCCGGAGGCTGGTGTCGAGCGGTTTTAGGTTAGGTTTTTGTAGATTTAGAAACGCACCTTAGCGATATAGCTGAGCTGCCATCAGAGTATGAAAAACACAAGACACTTTATAATACATTACCACAATTAGTATATAATAAAAGATAGTAGCGTTTATCTCCTAGAATATATCTCATAATCTTGAAAGATGCAAGGGACTGCGTCGCATTTGCCCTGCATAACTTTTAAGCTTCTACATATCTTATGGAACACTTCTAAATGTTATGCGATAGTCACATAATATTAATTCATACCCATAATAATCAATGCCAATTAATATAAAGATGAGTTACTTTGCTGGTTTCTTCCTTTCATTTTATTTTTATTTTCTTTTCAAGAAACAGAAAGTTTAGAGAATTTTGAATCAGTGACTCCTAATTATTAACCATGACAACTATTACTGGATGTGAGATGACTTCTTTTATGATTTATTTATTATATCTCATGGTATTCATCGTTACTGGAGGAGTAAATGGTATTAATAATTCAAATTCTTCTGTAAAGAATGGACCTAACCAATTCTTTAAAGTAAATGCTATGTTCAAAGCTGAAAGAAAAGCCGATAGAAGACGTGCCAGATTAAAAGCTTCTAAGCCATCAGATGATGAAATTAATTCACTTGAATCAACTCTTTTAATTTACCAACCAGTTCAATCACAAGAAAATGACGAAGATGTTGCAACCAACTCAATCCCAAACGGAAAAGTTACTCTTAATCGCCAAGAACTTTTACATCAAGCCATTGTCAAAGCCAAAGAACATCGTTTACATAAAGAACGTCTTAGTGCTCCTATCATTCCAATGACTGCTATTACTAGAGTACCAAAAAGAGTCTTCTCTATAAATGATTCAAATGAACCTGATAAGAAGCAAAAGCCAAACCCCAACTTACCCATTATCAAGCAACGTGATACTCATACTGTGTTACATTCAAGATTCTCTGCAAAATGTTCTAGAAAGAATTGTAATCGTGCAATTAATGATAGTATTGATTCTAATTTTGAAAGTATGGCAAATTCATTTACAGAATTGGAACTAGAAGACAGCTTTAAATCAACTATGAAACTACTTAAAAATTCAAACCTCACCTACCGCAATCCAAATCAATTAAGTTATGGAATCCCCAAAAGAACTGGTAAGAAATCCCATTCATTAGTTCATCCAACTTAAAAGTAAATTGAATACTCTTCACCCTCTACTATCTTATTGGTTGTTACAACTTGATTCATTTCTATTCACCGGCATTACAAGATCATCCTGTAATTCTACTTCATTCTAACATATTTTTCAACGATATCAACTACAAAAGGAACAATTTCCACTCTCATTATCACTTCACCTTCTACTATTATTAGATTCAACAGCAATATTATAAATCCTGGACCTAGTCAATTAATATCACTTCACCATCCCCACCTATTAGATACAACGACAACTTAATTAATTCTGTAACTAATTAATATTATTTATTTTAACTAACCTAACTTCATGCCTCCGGCGGCCGGGCTCTGCCCGGACCCGTTGTTCCTCGCTTCGCGAGGAATTGCCTAAGTTTTACACTATATATACGCGAGTCTATTTGAGAATGAAACTAGTACCGGATCACAATGTCTGACGTGAATGCCATCGAATGGAGATCTAACTACAACTACAGTTGAACTTCTATTTCTGCGACCCACACATTGCACATAGCTGCTTGCGGGCGAGCTCTGCCTGGACCCGTAGTTCCTCGCATCGCGAGTAATATACATTCTGAATACGTGGATTAAATCCGAGCGCAGCTCGGAACAACGGGTCCGGGCAGCGCCCGGCCGCCGGAGGCAGCAGCAGCAGCAGCAATCAGTTCGTACAATCTGTTTATTATACTACATAATTGTTAAATAATATAAAAGGGATATAAAGTTCTAAAGAGAAACTTCAAAATGAAATTTTAAATGCTGATTAATTTATTGTTCTTTTGATTTAGCATTTTGAATATACCAATTATCACGGACTTCAGTTCTTGGAACATGGAAGTTATACCACCATAAAGATGAGAAGATACCACCAAGAGCTAGATATTGTTAGTTTTGGGCAAATGCCTCCGGCGGCCGGGCGCTGCCCGGACCCGTTGTTCCGAGCTACGCTCGGAGTTTCTAATTTTGATTGTAAAACATACCAAAACCTATTAATGTTAGTAATTAATCTCAATTGACCTCAATTCGTCAGATGATCGCTTCCATCACGTCTCGTATCAACACAAGATACTTCCATCATCTCCATCACCTCCTCCTCTTGCACTTACCAGTTACAATATCAGTAATGATTCTTTTCTTAAGAGCACCAGTGATTGGTTTGATAGCAGCGTTTGAAACAGGCATTATTTTTGATTTTATTATAGTCTTCTCTTTGATAAGATCAATTCACAAAGTTAACCTTCACTATTCATTCAAATTTCAATATCAATTTCTCGATATCTACCCTAACCTTGTTCATATACTTTCAATAAGCCAATCAAATTGCATATTACTATTTACTTGAACATCAAGATCAGGTCATTTTTCCTACACAATAAACTCCCAATGATACGGCTGGATATTTTTTTTCTTGTAATACTAGTGGTCGAATATTGAAATTTCACAAAACAAAAAAACGAATATTCTCTTCTTAAATTAATCAATTGATTGAATCTTATCGTCTTCTGTCCTTTGAACAATTCAACCAGCCGACAAAATCAAATAAAACCAATACGAAAATGCTTTCCAGATTAAGTCAACGTACTGCTTCATCAGTTGCTCGTCGTGGATTTTCCACCTCCGCTATTGCTCGTAGTCACCATCCAGAAGGTCCATATCACAATCTCCCATTCAAGGTTCATGGACGTAAATTTGTTCCATACTGGGCTTTACACTGGGGTTATTTCGGTAAGTCTTTTTTGCCTCCGGCGGCCGGGCTCTGCCCGGACCCGTTGCCGTGCTTCGCACGGAATTTTATACCTTACTCCATTGGCAATTGTGCTCGGAACTAGGATCCGCGTAGAGCCCGGACGATGGACGATGGTCTTTGAAGTTGCAGAGGTACTAACAGATTGATTAGTTGTTGGTTTTGGTGCTCCATTTGCTATTTGTTATTATCAACTCAAGAAATCTGGTTCTCTTGATCAATAATTTTAGACATTTCTATTTCTATAATTAATTCAAACATTAATTATTGCATTCTAATTTCTAATGTATATTTAAAAAATTAATTGTTATCATCTATACATTGGTAGATTATTTATATATAACAAATAAATAACTGTAAGAAACTTCAACCAACTCCCTCTCCCCCACTCTGTCTGTGCCTCCGGCGGCCGGGGCGCTGCCCCGGACCCCGTTGTTCCTCGCTTCGCGAGGAATTATAATAATGATGGCGGTGTACATATCGTTCTAGTATTGAGAAATTCCTCGCGTAGCGAGGAACAACGGGTCCGGGCAGAGCCCGGCCGCCGGAGGCATCGCGGAGCGTACTATGATTTACCTAACCCTTGGCCCCCTTGGTACTGAACAAACTACCGCGACCGCGTCTTATTCAAATATCTTTAAATAGGATAATTGCTGTTGTTGACTAGGAGTGACTAAAGTGCAATATATGATTGAATGAAGGCACTGAGATAAATTCATGAACTGATAAGAGAATCACGTGTTAGTACACATTGTTGCAAAAATACAGTTCGAGGTTGCACGGCCAGGACTAGCTACCTCAATTATAAGGCTAGCTGCAGCACCGATCCGACGACACTACCCTTGAGTTGGTTAATATCTGCAACTCTATTATAATAATTAATCCCGGTCAGAATAAAAAAACTACTTTAAGTTCCCTATTATTAAGACCACAACTCTGTAAAGCTGGTATTGTTCATAAAAGACCTCAACTATGAGCGCAACTCATAGTCTGCCTACCTATATCTCTTAGTACTCCCCGCGGAGCGGGGCAACGGGTCCGGGCAGAGCCCGGCCGCCGGAGGCATGTGCCCGAGGGAGGGTTTACAACTGTGTATACTTGCATAACGCTTAACTTTCAAATTAAATGTTAATAAAATGTAAAGGCTGTTAATGAATATATTTCTATTTATGGCTAATTAATACTACAGCTTCGATGGTAGCTGTCGAGATCGAGATAAAGTATCCAACCACCTATGCAAATGGTAATTGCGGGGAAATTAGACAACAATTAACCTCACTGTGAATATAGGCGGTTGGATGCAAGTAGGATTAAGCGAGAGTGTAGAATGCATGTCGATTAGGTATTGATTGAGTAGTTTAGTAGGTTGATCTTTACCAAATAGTGGGTTTCAGTCGCTTGAGCTGACAAGGTATTAGAGTGTCAGTTCTATACAAAGATTAATTAGAGGGAGCTTAAATGCCATAGGGTTAGGCTTAAAATGGGTGATTTATTAACTTGTTGGCAACTATAGCGATTATTTTACGATTCTTTCAGTAATAATCTTATTTGTTGGTATTTAATATTTGATAATTAGAATTAAAAGTGAAAATTTGAAACGCCTGAAGAGTAGACAGTCTATCCGCAGGTAACGCCCATCTTAAGCTGCTTCTCCTTAATACCTCACACATTTATTCATAGAACAACCTCATCAAAAACCCACCAAAAACCCACCCCCTTGTTGTTCTTTCCATCAACATGACTAGAAGAAACAATCTACGAAATATACGGTTATCTGTATTAGCAATTATAATTATTATATTGATTTATAAATTTTTTGGGCAAGATCCTGTCAAGTTTTCTGATTTCGTTGGTAGACCCACATCTGATGTAGAAGGTACATCTGGTGGTTTAAAAGCAGATAGTAAAGTAGAGAAGGGAAGAGCTAATCAAGTACTTCAATATGATAAAGGTTTAGGTAAATCATACAAACGAGCCAATGCGGCATTTGTTACATTATGTAGAAATGAAGATATTTGGTCTTTACTTGATTCCATTCGTATGGTGGAAGATAGGTTCAATCATAACTATCATTATGATTGGATTTTCCTTAATGACAAAGAATTTACTGAAGACTTTAAGAATAAAATCAATCATCATGTATCAGGTAAAGCAAAGTTTGGATTGATTCCAAGACAACATTGGGGATTTCCAGATTGGATCAATAAGGACAAAGCAGCGGCAGTTCGTGAACAAATGAGAAAAGATGATATCATTTATGGAGATTCCATCTCTTATAGACATATGTGTAGATATGAATCAGGATTCTTTTGGAGGCACCCATTACTTGATGATTACAAGTATTATTGGAGAGTTGAACCAGATATTAAATATTATTGTGATATTGATTATGATTTATTTAAATATATGGAAGAAAACAAATTAAAATATGGATTTACTGTTTCCTTGTATGAATATGAAGCTACTATCAAAACATTATGGAACACAACTAAAGAATTTATTAGCAAAAATCCCCAATATTTAGCTAAGAACAATTTAATTGATTTTGTTTCCAATGATAAAGGAGAGACATATAACCTTTGTCACTTTTGGTCTAATTTTGAAATTGCTAGTCTTGATTTCTTACGCGGTGATGCATACAGAAAGTATTTCGATTACCTTGATAAATCAGGGGGATTCTTTTATGAAAGATGGGGGGATGCACCAGTACATTCAATTGCAGCAGCTCTATTCCTTGATAAAGATGAAGTTCATTATTTTGAAGATGTTGGATATTGGCATGTTCCATTCAACAATTGCCCAGCCGATCCAGAAGATCGATTAAGATTAAGATGCACATGTGATCCAAAGAAAGATCCTGAGCATAATTTTGCTTGGAGTGGATGGAGTTGTCTACCAAAATACTACAAAGCCAAAGGACTACCAAAGCCAAAGGGGGTAATAGATGAAACAGGAAAATAGAGCATGTGTGCGATTTGCAAATTGATTTTCTAGTTATTTATAAATTAACATATAAAATATGGATATTTAATATAGACCCATAAAGCACGATGACTCTTCTTCGGCGATTCTTCGCTTCGCGAAGAACAACGGGTCCGGGCAGAGCCCGGCCGCCGGAGGCAAAGAGGGGAGGTGGAGAAGGTTAGATTAGATAAGGACTTCGATGTCCCTGCATAAATGGAGGAGAGTCGGGGAGGAGGGACGGCTGATGAAAGATTTTCAGTGGCTCCGTTATCGGCATTGACTCATTTTAGAGAGATATGAATGGAGAGTACGGCTCTAGCGAAAGATTGTAGGTGACTCGATGCACAAACAGAATAGTATATAATAAACTGAAAAATCTGAAATTTCAATTGAATTGAATTGAATTTAATTGAATTGTGAAAATGTCTCGTGCTACAATTGTTGCTAGTAAAAGATTGGCAGGATTTGGAGGAGTTAGAAGTTGTAAGTAGAAGGGAGGGAGAAGGGAGGGAGAAGGGAGGGATAAGGGAGGGGAGGAAGGAAAGAGAATATAGATATATGAATTTGGAGGATTAAAGAAAGTTAGATAGAGCTTGATGGGATTTATGGAAAGGCTATTGGATTAGAGTTATGTGAATAAATTGGAAAGAGATTAATTACCTAGTAAAATTGGAGAGTAGATATGGAATTGAATGGGATTATTGAAACTGGCTGACTTGATTGGACCTAATTAGATAAGGAAGAGGTAGCAAACATAATAGCATTAACTATTATATCCATAAACTAATCTCATTACCCATTCTTTATCACTACAACCTGCATAATACCTTTACTACACATACTCTTCATCATACCCACCTTATTGACAATTAATTATCTGATTCACTACTATACCAACACCACTTATTTATCCGGATATCAAATCACCATATCCTTTTATCTTACATATCCTTTTATCAGACTCGCCCGAAGTTCGGAGCTAATCTTTACCCAATTTATCATACCCCGAAAATAAACCGCGATAATCTACACATGCAGCGGAATATCTGAACCGGACCCCACAAAATACCAGCAAATCAAATCAGTGTATGGAATAAAATGTTAAGATACGGAATTAAAAGTCTATTGCAAAGGGTGTGAAAAAGAAACTTGTGGGGGGTGTTTTAAGGAGAAAATTGGGTTATAACTAATAGGATGCGATTATTGGGGGAGTTGGCCCATTATCGTGGTCGGATATTGTAGCCGGATTAATAACCTCTATGGTGTAATTCGCGTAATGTTCAACGGAATCATAATGCAACCCCATATTTTAATACCCTCTGCACTACCCGCTGGGTGTCTATCATTTCAACTCGCACTCCGATCTTAAAGCTATCTACGGCAAAATCTTACCCGCTCAACCTTAAACTTAGTCCGATTCGGTCTTTTCTACCTCGAAGGTTTAAATGTTATAAAAGGCGGTAAAACCCTTACATGTGAGAATTTAGATTTAAATTGTTTCCGATTGATTGATTTAACAACAACCTTATTGCATTTTTATCATTTTTTAAGTTATTGATACTTTCATTATAACTTGATTATATTTCTCATTCAATCTCTTCTCGTTTATATCATTATCATCTCATCTCATCAGAACTCCCAATAGCAGCAACAACCTTATTATCAACTCTATTCTTATCTTTTGAAATTCCTTACCCATATCTTATCTTCTACCCCACAACTAACAATGTCAGTTACTTCTACTCCAGCAAAAATCAAGGTCGTTAATCCTATTGTCGAACTCGACGGGGATGAAATGACTAGAATCATTTGGAAATCTATTAGAGAAAAGTTAATCTTACCATATCTTGATGTTGATCTTAAGTATTATGATTTAGGTATTGAAAGTCGTGATCAAACTAATGATCAAGTTACTATTGATTCTGCTAATGCTATTTTAAAGCATCAAGTTGGTGTTAAATGTGCTACTATTACTCCAGATGAAGCTAGAGTTAAAGAATTCAATCTTAAGAAGATGTGGTTATCACCAAATGGTACTATTCGTAATATTCTTGGTGGTACTGTTTTCCGTGAACCAATTGTTATTCCACGTATTCCACGTTTAGTTCCAGGATGGGAAAAACCAATTATCATTGGACGTCATGCTCATGGTGATCAATATAAAGCTCAAGATACTGTTATTAAAGGAGCTGGTAAACTTGAATTAGTTTTTACTCCAAAAGAAGGTGAACCACAAACTATTAAGGTCTATGATTATAAGGATGGTGGTGTTGCATTAGCCATGTATAATACTGATGAATCTATTACTGGTTTTGCTCATGCTTCATTCAAATTAGCTCTTGAAAAAGAATTACCACTTTATTTGTCCACCAAAAACACCATTCTTAAGAAATACGATGGTCGTTTTAAAGATATTTTCAATGAACTTTATGAATCTACTTATAAGAAAGAATTTGAAGCTAAGAATATCTGGTATGAACATCGTTTAATCGATGATATGGTTGCACAAATGATCAAATCATCTGGTGGTTATATCATGGCTCTTAAGAACTATGATGGTGATGTTCAATCTGATATTGTTGCACAAGGTTTTGGATCTCTTGGTCTCATGACCTCTGTTCTTATTACCCCAGATGGAAAGACTTTTGAATCTGAAGCTGCTCATGGTACCGTCACCCGTCATTATCGTCAACATCAACAAGGTAAAGAAACCTCTACTAATTCAATTGCATCCATCTTTGCATGGACTCGTGGTATTATTCAACGTGGTAAGCTTGATAATACTCCAGATGTAGTTAAATTTGGTGAAGCCCTTGAAAAGGCTACTGTTGATACTGTTCAAGTTGATGGTATTATGACTAAAGATTTAGCTCTTGCCAGTGGTAAGACTGATAGATCTAGTTATGTTCTTACTGAAGAATTCATTGATGCCGTTGCATCCCGTCTTAAGAAGACTGTCAGTGTTTAAATATTATATATGAGATTGTTTATATTGAATTAAATAAGTTAGAATATGAATGCGACAGTAGTGCGAGCGCAGCTCGCAACCACGGGTTCGGGCAGAGCCCGACCGCCGGAGGCAGATAAGCGGTTATCGTGCGTCAAAAATGCGTTATCTTTTGTACATCATTACTTAAAAAGTGGATATAATAGGAATTGCAGTGAGAGTAAGAGGAGATGGAGGGGAGTTGTGGATATATAAATGAGGTTGTTAGGTTGTTATGTTGATAATAATAGTCATATCGTGAATTAAATAGTTATTCAATATGGATGGTATTGGAAATTCCTTTCAAAAGGTCTTCCTGACTGAGGATGGGAAATATTTTGTAAGAAGAATGAATCCTGATACAATTTCTTTTGACGAAGCGTTTCAATTTACAGAAATTATTCTTGATAGTTTTGCTGATAATTTAAACTTTCAATATTGTTTTGGTGCAGATTATAAATATGACGATTTTGTTAATGATGTTCGAGATAAAGTTCAAGAACCTAAATTAAGATTAAGTAGTTATATCAAACGAGCCAAAGCATTTGAAAGATTAAGTTATGCATTTGCAAGGAATGTCCATTTAAGTATTTTATCAAGAATTGAAGATTATTATGGAATGTATTTGGTAGGGAAGGATGGAGAGAAGGACAAGTTGATTGGATTTTTTGCTTGGAAATATCCATCATCTTTAACTGAAAGTACATATGATAATCCAATGACATTAGCGACTAAAGTTTATCTCGATTTTATAAGAATAAAGTATAATATGCAAGATTGGTGGTCATTTTTAGGAACTGGAATTCATCCAATGAGGAATTCTAGAGCTTATACTTTAAATTCTCTAGTTACTAAAGAAACTCAGCATATACCTGATACAATAGAAGAAGGTAATAGATTAGCTAAACTATCTTATGATGAACTAGTTAATAGTCCTTATAGGAATAAAGATTATATTTATTTAGCATTCTTTGTTATTCGACGGGGATATCAACGACAAGGGTTGGGTAGTTTACTTTTCAACTATTGTATTAATGTCCTTCCTAAAGCAAATGTTCAATTTAGATCGGATGATGGTTTATTCACATCTATAGGACCAGCTAAACAATATGTAATAGCTACACCAGCAGGAAAGGCACTTTATAGCAAATTTGGATTTGAAATTAAAAGGACATTTTATTCTGAACCAGAAGGAAAGAAGGAGTTTGCAACAATTAGTTATAGACTTGATAGGGAGTAGTAGCGGAGGTAGGTAGAGAATAGGTAGGAGGTAGGTAGTAGTAAGGAATAGGGAATAGGAAGTGGGAGGTAGATAGTTTTTATAGATTATAGATTTAGATTATAGATCGAATTATATATAATAATAGAAAGTGCCTCTAATAAAAATATATCACTTATTAAGTGGTAGAAATTCATAGAATCGATTCATACTAAATCGTTTCAGATTTAAATGAAGATATTCTAAATGAAACAGAGTATCGGGAAAAAGTTTTACGCATGCTTCCAGGAATGGAATTGAATTTAAGGTTTAACGTATTCGTGAAGTGTTCATGTTAGAGATGGATATTATGATTCAGTACTAGTGCAATATGAAGCAAGTATATCGTTTACAATTCATTTACAACGCTATCGATTTCACTCACTAACGAATACTATTCTACATCCCCTTTGCTATTCTACACCTCAATGGCATTATCAACATGTAATATTGCTGCCTTTATAATATCTAGATATTTTCCATTCTCAATATGGAGAATTGGATCAAACGCAGGTTTTGGGATTACTTTATTCTTATCACCTTTGTACTTCTTATTGCGCTATTTGAGTGGAGATTCATTTAAGCAGATGAAATATGTTATTGGGGTATGCATTTTAATGTCAATATTTGGATTCCTCATTACTTTCCGTGCATTCAGGAGGTACACCATAGTAAAACAAGAATATAATCTTTCATATATAGAGTAAACGGTTCAATTGGATGAATGAGATTACGAATTCAGTCGAAAATTCAACCCATTATATTATATTAACTATCTTAGTGCTTATTCATAATCTTAATTCAACCACATATATACATGGTAGTATAACTCACCTACTTATCGTATGTAACTAAAATCATATATTAAACTACATAAACTTATGCCAATCTATATAAACAAATATAATTTATACATATCTATTCACTACTCGATTCATCCTTAATAAATCCTCCTTGTTTACATAATGAATAGAATAAAGAATTTTCATTTTTCAATAGATTCTCTGGTGTATCAAATTCGGCTACCTCACCCTTTTCAAGAACAACAATCCTATCACTATCAAGAATTGTATTAATACGATGAGCAATAGTTATAATCGTTTTATCTTTGAATTCATTTCTAATTGTTTCTTGTACTACCTTATCCGTTTGTACATCAACAGATGCAGTTGCTTCATCAAGAACAAGAACGCTTGAATCATGAAGTAAAGCCCGTCCAAGACACATTAATTGACGTTGTCCTGATGATAAATTCGATCCTCCTTCTGCAATTGGTGCGTCTAATCCTCCCATTAATGAAACATGATCTTTTAAATGTGAAAGTTGTAAAACTCTCCATAATCTATCATCAGAATGTAAACCTACTGGATCAAGATTTTGACGAATTGTACCTTCAAAAACTTGGGAATCTTGTGGAATGATTGATAAATTTGATCTTAAATCTAATAAGCCCATCTTTGTAACATCTTGGTTATCAATCTCAATAGTACCGTTATTTGGTTCAATGATTCTAAATAAGGACATAACAAGAGAACTTTTACCAGCACCAGTTCTACCAACAATACCAATCTTTTCTCTTGGTTTAATATTCAGATCAATTGATTTTAATACTAAATCAAGTCCCTCACGATACCTTGTTGAATAGTTTTTATAAACAACATGTCCTTCGGTTGGCCAATAAGCAGGAGGTCTTTTATTTTCAATAACTTCTGGTGCTTCATTTGGCAAATCACAATATTCTAGAACTCTTTCAACACCAACTACCGATGTTTCTAAATTAACAATTGCTTTTACTATATAACTTAATAAATCAGTTACTTGTACTGTATAGGTCATCATAATACCAATTAAACCAGGACTAAAGAGCTTTTTAGATGATCCAACAACAATTATACTAGCAGTGGTGAATACAATAATAGCACCAATAGATTGTAATCTAAATGATAACCAACGATTTGCACTTCTAAATAGAAATACTGCTCGAATATGTCCATCGATTTTTTGTGTATTCATATGTTTAAATCTATCTGCTTGATCAAATGCTCTAATGGTACTTATACCATTAAGACTTTCTTGGAAATGGGCAAAGATAGGACTTCTTGAAATGCTTAATAACCGTTTTAATTCTCTAGATGCACTTTGATAGAAAAATTGATAATAATAATATAATCCTGATAATGGAACTAATATAAATACAATTATTGGTGCACCATAAATCAAAACTCCCAATGATACAAATAATTTTGTAATTGTACGTGCTAAATCTATAAATGCTAATGGTAAACCTTCATCTAATTCATTTACATCACTTGAAAATCTATTAATAATACGACCAACAGGAGTTGTTTCAAAAAATGACATTGGAGATCTTAATACTGTATAAGCCATTTGATCATGGAGCGTCTTTGAAGCACTTAAACCACATTGAATACGAGCAAACACTCTTCTACCTGTATTTAAAGCAGAAGATAATAAACCAATTAATAGGTATCCCATCATCCAATAAAGAATATCATTATTCTTACCTGATCTTGCATTTGATTCAGCCCATGATTTGAGCCAAAAGTTTGCCATTAATCCTTGAACACTAGCAAGTATAATGAATACAAATCCCATGAACAGAGCAAAATGTCCACAAGCATCAACATATCTACGATAAACATGCCATCTAACTCTACCAACTTGAGAATTTTCAACCTTTTGTTCAGTTTTCTTTACAACTTTACTTGCTTTTGGTCTTGTTGTAAAACTTGCAAAACTTGCCTTTCTAAGAGTGGTAATACTTGATTTTCTAGATAATGTTGGAGTAGCAAGATTAGATGATTCTATTTCGGTTATACTACTATCAGATAAATCATCAATAACTTCTTCATGATTACTGCCAAATTCTTCAATTAATTCATATAATAAACCAGATTTTTCATTCATAACTCGAGAATACGATTTCTGCTCTCGAATACATTTATCCTGAAGTAATGTAATATTATAAGCTTTTGATAGAATATTAATTGCATTTGTTGCCAAAACAATCGTTTTACTAGCTAATAATCCACTTGATCCAATAACATTCTCAGTAATATGCTTTCTAACATGTTCATCTACTGCTGATAAAGGATCATCCATTAGATAAATATCTGCTCTTGCATAAACTGCTCTTGCTAAACTAACTCTTGCCTTTTGTCCCCCTGATAAACTAACTCCTCTTTCACCAATTTCAGTATTATCACCATCGGGTAAAATTTCAAGATCAGTTAAAAGTGCACAAGCTTCAATTGTCTTTTGATAAAATTCTCCATCATATTTACAACCAAATAAGATATTATCTTTAACAGTACCATTTACTAACCAAGGATCTTGAGCAACGTATGCAATCGATCCTTTAATTGTAACATTACCTTGTGTACGATATAAATCACCTAATAATGATTTTAAAAAACTTGTCTTACCTGCTCCTACTTTACCAACAATGCAGAATAAATCTCCTTTATGAGCGGCAAAATTGATATTTTCAAGAATAACTGAAGTTTTATCTTCTTCATCCCATAAGAAACTAGCATTATTCATTTCGATACTTACATCACCATTATTACTAACAGCTGGTAATCTTACTACTGAATCAGCTTGTAATTCTTGACTTACAAGATAATCTCTTACTCTTACAAATGATACTGTCGAATCAACAATCATTGTAATCATTCTTGGAATATCATTCAATGGTGCTGTCATCATATCAAACAATGTAATACAAGGAAATACAATATCTGCTGTAAGTGGGATATCTTCAATATATGCATAAATACCAAATGTTGAACAGGAGATGAAATATGGAATCATTGTCCAAACCAAATCAACTATACAATTAAATAAAATCATATTTCGTAAATTTTTCAATTGTAAACCATTTCTAATATAATCTAATCTTTTCAACAATGGAGCTTCCCAACCGTATAACTTTAAACTTTTAACATTAGTAAAAATTTCCGTTGTTAATCTTGTTCTTTCATCTTTATACTTCATTTGTTTCTTCCTCAACACCTTAATATATCTTGTTAAATACCAATTAATTGGGAAAAATACAAGCAACACAATCACTGCTGAAAATACACTCCTACCAACAATCTTGTTTAAACTATACAAACAAATCAAAAATTGAATTGGTGATTCCCATAAATTAGTAATCGACCAAACAATACTTATAATTGTAAGTAAATCAACTGCCATTATATTGACTATTTCTCCAGTACTTCTACCTTGTCTTTCTTTATTCGATAAAACAAGTGATTTCCTATAAACAGCACTATACAACGAACCTCTCAACGAAGTTACTGTATGAAGAAGAAATAAAAACAAGTTTGTTGCAAAAATAGTTCGAAATATATTAATTGAAAACATTCCAATAGCAATATAAAATCCAATTGAAATTGGTTTTGGTTTCAAATTCGGATCTTGTGCTTCATTAAGATATGAATCAGCAAACAAAATCAAATAACGAACAAAGAATGGTGACGCAAATCCAACTAAATCATAAAGTAGTTCAAAACAAGCAGAATAAGCAATACTCGATCCAAATGACTTTATAAGTACTATAATAAACGACAATACACTATCATTCTTACGATTCTTCCAATTCCTTTGAAAGATTTCACTACTATTTTCTGCATCATAATTAGTATCAATAGCTGGTAATGTATTCAATGTCATTTTAGCTTGCGAAGCAGTTAAAATCAATGGATTCATCCATGTTAATGAAATCCTCGAATAAATATCCGCATGTCCTAATAATCCCGTTTCCCCTTCTTCTTCTTCAAGAACTATTTCATTCTTTACTTTCTTTACTAATTTCGGAATAAAATACTCAGCTATATAGTTAGTCTTTTGCCTCCGGCGGCCGGGCTCCGCCCGGACCCGCTGTTCCTCGCGTATTGATAGGTGTGGATTTACTTACAAATAAATACCAAAATACTGTTGACTCCTGAAAATAAAAATATCAATCCATACAATGATTCGGACTCTGTTTGGAACGATCCTCTTTCATATAACGAAAATACCTTCATCCATACTGTTACAATGGTTGTTGGCCAATATAATAGCAAAATATCTGACGGTACAGAATACTTGTATCTTTCTTCAATATGAATAGCAACTGCTATTAACGATGCAATGCCAATCAAACCACTTGATTCTGTTCTTAAATCAAACCCTCCGTTATTAATATATGAGACACTACTAGTCATAAACCATAATAATGTTTGAATTATTGCCAATGTCTATTCTGTTAGTACAATCTTCCACTCTGTAATTCACTAATTAAGCCAATCGAACTTACAATTGTTATCCTAAATGTCCATGTTCTATGAAAAGTATTGCTCTTTGCCTCTATAGACCTCAAATTCTTCAACGAGAAGAATCCACTGGATATTAATATAAAACTCGGAATCAACAATAAAAATCCATCGATAAAACATGGACTTAACGATCCATCTTCTAAAAGAATCTTCCATCCGTAAAATCCATAACCATCACCATCATCATTATAATAACAATTTGATTGAACTAATGATGTGAATGAAAAATCATTTTGAAAATTCATATCTAGGAAAGATCTATCGTTAAAAGTTGATATTGTAAGTTACCTGATTCTATGATCCTTTACACAAACAAGACTTCTCCCCAACTACAAAGACGATTCTAAAGATTCTCTTACAATAAAACTAAATATCACAAATTATGAAGTTCAACCGAAATCAAATTTTTTTTACAATCTATTCCACTGTTTAATGCAATGATAACTCTCTATTCGAAATGAACAAACTAAAATTTAACTTCTAATCACTACCTTTCCTACTAAAGCTTACTTTTCTTTATCAGATCAAATACAAATCCAAATGAAAAATTCAATCGTCTTAAACTATAATAAATAAAAGATTTCTATAATTAATCCCCCAATGAATCTCAATCTCTGAGGATTTAACCTGCATTTAACCTAACGACATATTATGAAAATATAGCGCCTTTTATGCAAGATATGATCTCAAGCTCAGCCTTTAATTTCGGATTCCGACTAAGCGTAAGCAGTAACAGCAAATAATCCCGCGCTAATGGCTATTATGCCGTCAAAATTCGGTCTCCGAAAATGCCGTTTGGTAGATCCGCCAAAGCATGCAAGCCAAGTTTTAAAATGCAGGGGGCTAACTCCTTCTCCTCCT
Source organism: Sugiyamaella americana (assembly GCA_030583405.1). Classification (NCBI taxonomy): domain Eukaryota; kingdom Fungi; phylum Ascomycota; class Dipodascomycetes; order Dipodascales; family Trichomonascaceae; genus Sugiyamaella; species Sugiyamaella americana. The sequence goes on from JAJMID010000110.1 coordinate 20,250, forward strand.
CCGCTCTCTTTGCCTCCGGCGGCCGGGCTCTGCCCGGACCCGTTGTTCCGAGCTACGCTCGGAATTTGAGAGGAACTACGCTGCTTATTGGTAAATAATAGATAAATTCCCCTTAAAGTCATGTATAATCCATCACGACTAGGGGAAGAACTATTTCCTACCGGATCCATACTATTTCCTATTCCTTCTATATCAATCATTAGGTAGATTTAAGAGCCAAAGATAAATGCAATTGTTGGCCATTTATAACATCTTAGTTGAAGCTTTAATTGGCCATTGTAAGATTCGTAACATCGTTATTGGTAAATTACTACCATATTTCTCTAACCACGGATTAATTCATCTGATTCCATCAGTTGGTTTCTCATTTATAAATCAAATACGTGCTTATATTCACATGTAATGAGTGCTATGTTTGAACCTTCTTCTTCATATGATCACATGTTCGTCAAACTTACTCCTGTTGAAGTCAATATCATTCTGCCCTTGCGATCTCAACACTGACCGCTCATTAATATCACGTTTTAATATTTGAATGAAATAAAGTATGAATCCGCTATAGATAATTGATAGAAATAAGAAGATATACATAGATGTATTAGCTCCTTGTCTTGCTTCTGGAAGATAAAGCGTGCGGTAGTTCTTTAATTCTCTTGAACAATATGATCCAACTTCAGTAAGAAAATGACTAGATTCTTTTATTGGGCATGATATTAAGAATTTTATGCAATTGTAAAAGTTCTTTACGTTGTAATATAGCTGATGTATGAAAAGAAGGAGCAGTATGATCATAGCTGTAAGTACAGGATAACTAGTAATTTTACCATGATGAGTGTAAAGATCAGAAACCTTTTCCATTGAAGTCATCTTACTGACATAGATGGGATTAATTAGTTAATATAGGATATTTTATTTAATTTATACGTAAAAATATGTCTTAGATTTCGGTGGTGATCCTAAGATCGACGGTAAAGTCAGGTGAAACTTTGTGAAACAAACCGGTTAAGCTGCTCGCTTTCCTCGGGAAGCGAGGAACTACGGGTCCGGGCAGAGCCCGGCCGCCGGAGGCAGAGCCCGGGAGGATAGTAATAAATTATATAATTCCTACTTCAAAAAATGCTTGAATAGCTCCACATAATTTAGGAGTATTTAGTATGCGATGTTTCAAGATTGTTATATCGAAATCTGTATCGTCAATAAGTTCATCTAATAATGATTCTATCGACATATCCCATAATATGGATATTTCTGCTTCCATTTCTGGTGCATCAGAAATGGGGTTGTATAATCCCCATGAGTCTATATCTGGTTCATTTTGCCAAAGAAGTCGATCTTGTTCTTTATCAAAGGAATTGTAAGAGATATTGCTAGAACCTGGTAGATAAACTGGAGTGGTGGTTGATTGTTGGGCTAATTGATCTTTCTCTCTTATCTCAAGGTCAGTTTTCAAAGATTGAATTGTTAGAGCATCAGAAAATGTTCGCTTACTTAAATCTATATAGGATAAAAATAAATTTCTAAATACTTCTTTATAAGTTAACCCACTTAGGATAACTCGTTTACCAATTTCTGCTAATAAATAAATAACTTTATCTTCAATTGAACTATGAATTATTAAATTAGTTCCTAATATGAAATCTAGAAATGATGTTACTTCATCACAATCATTGTCATAGATGCTGAGAATTAGATCAGTTAAAAATCGATTTGATGAATACCTGGTGATTAGCAATTGTTCCAATCCTTCTTTTGATATCGCCCCAAATGTTTTAAATAAAGATTTATTATTGTTAACATCACAATCAACCAAACATTGAAATTGATCATAAAGTCCACCAATTTCAGTATCAGACATTTTATTATTAACTAATTCTTTCACTTTTTCAATATCAGCATATCCTGGGTACAGTTGAAAAGGATTTTTTTTTAAATAATGAATATTAGATTCAGGTATCCATGATATTTGTTTACCAGATAGGGTTATTGAATTTATTAATGTATTTGAAACTGGTGTATTGATTTTATACATGGAGTGAGCTTTATCATGACCATCTTTTTCACAATTTTCACAACAAAATGTACCAGGACATTCTGAACATTTATAAAGAGATCCAGTAATATGACCAATTTCATTGCAGGTGGAACAAATGAATCTAAAGTGAATGGAGGTCTTCCTTTTTAAATTATCAGAAGATATTTGATAGAGTAGGTTATAAAGTTCAGAAGCATATTTCGAAGGAGGTTTAGGAGGATGTTGAAGTAATGAGAATTTAGAAGGGAAGATTGAATGGGCCGGACGTAATGAAGGATTTCTCTTTAATTTTGGTATTGGCCTTGAACTTGTTCTATTTTCACCATTTCTTGTGTTAATATAAGGAGTATCAAGATGAATATCAGTATGAATATTAATATCTATATCAATTTCATTTTCATGTCTAACTCCACCAACTTCTTCATCCCCCTCACCCTCCTCCTCCTGCTGCTGCTGCTCCTCCTCCTCCAATTCTCCTTTCAATTTCACTCCGCCTTTTCTCCTGTCCCAAAATATCAATACCATTTCAGTCGCTACAAAAACACCACCAATTACAACAACCAACCTAGTAATCCTTTCATGACTCCACATCTCACTTATACTTTTCTTTCAATCCTTCTATCATCTCCCCATATCTCGGATATTTTATCCGATCATATACAGCCAAAATTAACGGAATAACCTACAGCGGCTACAATACCCACCGCGCTAGGTCTGCCTATACTTCCCGCAATTTCCAATTCAGGGGTATACTCACACTACCATTCAACACACGGCTGAAAACTCCAGGTTAGTTCTCCCATCAGTTGCTGCTTCCTACCGAACAACTCTCTTCTACTTCCTTCTCTCTTCCCTTCTATTCTCTTTCCCATTCCAACCTTTCCCTCTCACCAAAACAATATTCAAAATGTTTCTTTATCTCTTTGCTGTATTCCTTAATGGTGCCAATCTCTTCTTACAAGTATTCTTTGCAGTAATGTACTCGGATCTTGAAGCCGATTATATCAATCCGGTTGATCTCTGTAACAAACTCAACATGGTGAGTTTTTCTGCCTCCGGCGGCTGGGCTCTGCCCAGACCCGTTGCTCCTCGCTGCGCTCGGAGTTTGTCGTCTAACTGCGATTAGTATATCATCCCAGAGGCTGCTCTTCATGCTTTCACCTCATTCTTGATGCTCATCACCGGTAAATGGTTCTCTTTCTTCCTCAATGTCCCATTGCTAGCTTGGAATGCTCGTAAATTCATCACCCATACAAACTTATTAGATGCTACCGAAATCTTCCGTACTGTCAATAAGCACAAAAGAGAAACTTTCGTTAAATTAGGATTCCACTTGATTTTATTCTTCTATTACTTATATGCCATGATTGTATCAATTGTTGGTGATGAATAAACATATAGAAATTGAATATAATGTAATAATCTATGTATTATAGAAGTAATTAAAAGTACTAATTGATATCGTGCTCACCCGCTTATGCTGATAAATAAAGTTTATAGATAAGGTGCAGGCCGGTGCGCAGTTCATATAAAGTTTATTAAATGAAACAGCCCAGCTTGTATGTCTCAGTCTAGCTTTATATTGTATCTTGTTATAAATAGTTTGTGAATCGATTACTTTATATATAAATTCCATGTACACGCATTCGGAGCGTAGCGAGGAAGAACGGGTCCGGGCAGAGCCCGGCCGCCGGAGGCATTAGAAGGCACATAGAAGTGATCCTGTTAAGGCAAATTACGCTTGTACAAGACGTTAATTTGATCAGATGATATTATATTGAAATCTATTTGATCTCGAAGACCAATTGGTTTTAAGCTTTCGTCGGTAATCGCCTTGTTTGGAGCTTCAATTGTTAATGATTAATGAAATGAGATGATCAAAAGTTATGATAACGGTAAGCGGGTACACAACCCCTCTGTTGCTGGTTCTCCACCTACCGGAATGCCTCCGGCGGCTGGGCTCTGCCCAGACCCGTTGTTACTCGCTCCGCTCGGAAACTAAACGGATAAAGAACAGTCTACCGCTAAGGAACCAATCTCTAGTTATGCAATCTCGAAGCATGAGTGTAATATCCACTCCACACTTTATTTCTACCCTCTTGTATTCCTCGCGAAGCGAGGAACAACGGGTCCGGGCGGAGCCCGGCCGCCGGAGGCGTGTGGGGTGGGGTGGAGAGGGGGTGAGATTGATAAGATTAGATAAGGGTTAGGATATGTGAAAATTTTGATCTCACGTGTTATTGAGTGAGAATGCATATTACTCACCGAGGAAAGTTATTGTTACCGTAGTTATAGTGGTGTGTATATATTTGAATAAAAACATACGATTCTTTTCATTAGATTATTGCTGCTCTAATTTTTATATTTGGCTAATATTTTAGCTCGTGATATCATATAATCTCGGTTAGGTCGGTTGTTGTCTTTGAGCCACAGTTGGTTATCCGTTTGTTCCATAGTGTATGTTAATCAGGTGACTCTTAGTCGGTTAATTCCTTAGACTTTCCCTGTAGATCCATATATCCGAGGACTAACTAAATAGAGATATTTGATGAAGTAAAGAGCGAGATAATTTTAGATTTATAAATTTATTATTATTAAGCTTAGAAGTGAAAGTGAAACTTTGAAGAACGTAACGTGAAACGTAGAAGAACGTAAAGATAAAGAAGTTAATGAGTGAAATATAGAAACTCAAGATTCAAGATTCAAGTGAAATTTAAAAAAGTTATTTAATAATATTTATTAGTAATCATTGAAAGGAGAACTCATATAGTTAATTCATTCCACCATAGTAAATAGCTCAACAATCATATTCTGTAGTATATTATAGAAACTCAATCAAAACAAACCACCTAATATCTAACACCAACTATAACCACCACCATGTTACCTGATATTCCTCGTTTAGAAGATTATGATATCTCACCAGTAACTGGATTCCTTCCTGAAACTCTTCCTTTGAAAAGATTGCCAGAATATTATGAACCTTGGGAAGTTATTGCTGATGATTTACCAGCTTTAATTCTTACAAAAAGATTAAGATCTGTTGTTGATAAATTACCAATATTGAGTACTGAAAAGTTAGCTAATCAAAGGGAGTGGCATAGAGCATGTGTTGTTTTAGGCTTTCTTTCTCATGGATACGTTTGGGCTTCTAATGACCAACCTTCTGATCATCTACCTAAACAGCTTGCTGAACCATGGTTAAAAGTTAGTAGCCACTTAGAATTACCACCAATTAATACTTATGCTGGGAATGTATTATGGAATTTCAAGACTGTTTTACCAGTTAAACCAGAAGAATGGGGGTTAGATAATCTTGCTACTCTTCTTACATTTACTGGATGTATTGATGAATCATGGTTTTATCTTGTATCAACAGCTATTGAAAGAGAAGGTGGTCCATGTCTTGTAACTGGACTTGAAGCCATTCATGGTTGTAGAGAAAATGATCCAGAAAAGGTAGTTAAGAATCTTCAAGCATTAGCTGAAGCTATAGATATTCTTAATACTTCACTTGGTAGAATGTATGAAATGTGTGATCCTCATACATTTTATTATAGAATAAGACCATTCTTAGCCGGTTGGAAGAATATGGCTGATGCTGGCTTGCCAAATGGAGTTAAATATGGAGATGAAGAAGAATATAGAAGTTATTCAGGAGGTAGTAATGCTCAATCTTCACTTATTCAAGCATTAGATATTCTGTTAAATGTTGAACATCATCCAACAGGAGAATTTAAACATAGACCACCACCAACAGTATTATTATCGAAGAAAACAACTACATCATCTGATAATGAATCCAGTATATCAACACCAAAGAAGAATAATTTCATTCAAGAAATGAGAAAGTACATGCCTGGTCCACATAGAAGATTTTTAGAATCATTATCACAAGTAGCAGAAATACGTGATTACGTTGTAGCAAACAGTGAAAAGACCCCAGCATTAACATTATCATATGATGCATGTTTAGCAATGCTTAGAGCATTCCGTGATAAGCATATTCAAATAGTATCACGTTATATCATTCTGCAAGCAAGCCAAGGAAAGGCAGCACCCAAACCAATTACTGCTACCCGTAGACATGGCCTAGCAGCAGCTTCTCAAGCATCAAGAGGAACCGGAGGTACTGCCCTTATACCATTCCTTAAACAAGCACGTGATGAAACAGGAGATTCAGCAGCTGGTACCTGGGGTAAACGATTATTAACAGAGAATCGTAATCTTCTTGCAAAATTAACTGCCAAACGAAATGTTACCTTCAGCTCCGAAGACGAACCCGACAACGAATCTCCATCCACTTCCAAATCCGATAAACGATTAAAGCCAAATCAAGAAGAGTTCCATGGTTTAGCTAGTTCATGGCAAGTTGATAAAAATGACAATGGAGGTGTTACTCATTGGTAAATCCATCCTTTCTTTTCTTTCTATATTTAATGTATTTAATGACCTCTGTGTCTCCTCCCCCACTCTGCCTCCGGCGGCCGGGCTCCGCCTAGACCCGTTGCTCCTCGCTACGCGAGGAGATTCAATGATTAACTAACTCGTATATATTTCTTTCCTCGCGTAGCGAGGAACAAAGGGTCCGGGCAGAGCCCGGCCGCCGGAGGCAAAGTGGGGGGAGCGGGAGGAGGTGGATAATAAATAAATTGTTTACAGAGATATTATTTAGTATGTTCGTGATTATTTTCGCCGGAGGCAAAGTGGGGGGAGCGGGAGGAGGTGGATAATAAATAAATTGTTTACAGAGATATTATTTAGTATGTTCGTGATTATTTTCAAAATCTTTTTCATCATCATCATCATCATCTAGGGTATATAAGGATTTGATGATATCGACATTGTCGGTCCAATGTCTAATTCTTTTACCAAAGATATAGATTGGAATTGCCCAAAGACATATGAATATTTGAACCGAGCCAAATACTACAAAGACTGTTCTTGGTCCGTGAGCTGCTAGGAATTCGGGTACAAAAAGTGAAAAGAGAAATCCAATGACGTTTTTGCTTAGATTTAATGATACTAATGCTTCAGCAGCAAACATTTTATAGGAGTCTACTGCATATGTAATTGCTGTTGTTGATCCGAGTGAACATCCAAATCCTATTATTGAAAGGAAAATTGCTGGTACAATCCAGAGATCTTTCTCAAATGATGACCATCCAAATCCCATCATTCCAATGGTAACGGCCAGAAATACTGGAATTATCATTATTATACGATACTCTGGTTCATATGTACCGCCGTTCTTTCTTGATAATGTACGGACAATGAAATCTGATGCTTTTCCTGCAACCGCCGACCCTAGGCATCCGCCAATGAATGTGGCAATGTAAAGAAGACCTACTGAGGTGGTGGGGAAGTTGTACGGTTCGGCAGAAAAGATCTTTGAAATTGTTTCTGAAATTACAATTAACCATACTACACTGAAGGAATAAATGAAGGTGGAGAAGAGGATTCCTGGGTAGCAATATAGGAAGAATGGTCGAAGTGCTACCATCCACCATTTATCATTAGTGAATCGACCATTCCAAAGTGATAATTGTTTAAGATATGATTTCCTAGATGTTGGATTGGTTGGTGTATTATCTTCATGGCTGTGATTAGGTACAATTTCAACGTCCGGTGCAAATGTTGGTCTACGAACGGGTTGAGGGGGGTTGCTATCTTCATTATTATCGTTGTTAATACTATTACTTGTACTGTGACTAGTACTATGAGATGAAAATCCTTCAAAATAATCGCCTGCTGTATCATTAATTAAATTTGTTCGATTAGGATTCTCTTGAATAATATCATTATGCGATGATTGTCGTTTATGAAGTGACGATTTTACTCCATTTAAATCACCATCAATGGTAGCATCAGTTGATTCTTCTTCAATATTATGTCGTGGTACTGTTGATGATGAATATCTATATGATGGATTACGTGGTGTTAATTGATTTCTTATTCTTAAAGCATCAGCTGTTGATACTGGTAAACTTGGTGTTGGAATATTCGATTCAAATCTTGATGATGATACTCTTGATACTAAACTATTTGCTCTTGCTTCTAATGCTAATTCTGTTTCTTTAATACTTCGTTTGTTTGGAATAGGTGTACGATCCCACCAAGTTTCAGGAACGAAAAAAAATGTTAATAGCAAATTCATTCCTGCAATTAATGCTAATATCCAAAATACCCAATTCCACCCAATATCTCCAATAACAAATCCTGCTACCATTGGAACTAGATTTTTACCTCCAAGCATTAATAATGTATATATTCCTAATCGATAGGCTCTTTCATGTAAGAAATAAATTTCTGCTATTGAAGCAGATGGTAATGATTCAGTAGGAGAACCACCAACTCCCATAATGATTCTTGCTCCTAAAAGCATTTGAAAAGAATTACTTGCTCCACCAATTATACATCCAACTAGAAACAACACCAATGCTATAATATAAACTAATCGTTTGCCATATAAAACAGCAGTAGGAGCAAAGAAAACTGATCCTACTCCCATTGATAACATATAAGCCCCTACAAGATATGCAAGAGTTGATTGAGAAACATTAAATTCTTCAGACATGATTGTAAAAGCAGCTGCTAACAGCGGACTCATGCCACCTATGATGAATGATTGAAATCCAATAACACCTAAAGCAATATCACGTTTCCAAATTGGCCAATTTAAAGGATCATTTGGATCGTTATGAGGTTGAGGGTGAAGTACAATCCCATTAGCAGTACGTTTCAATCCATCATCTTGATGATTTTCTTCAATATCATCTGGTATATTAGTAGATTGATCTTTTGATGTCTGTGCTGGTGCCTTGCCAGACATCATTATAACAGTACCAGTAACTTCACCATAATAATCATTTGGTTGAAGAATACCGAAAGCCATTTTGAGGTGATAGTAATGGATGTAACTAAGAGTGAGGTAATAGAATGAGAATATAATAATATTCTAACGAAAAATGAAATATACAATACTCTAAAAGTATCTAATGAAATGATAAAAGCTATAATCACTCACTTACAAACTCTCTATCTCTATCTCTATCTCTCTCTCTATCTTTACTAATATCTGATCTTTAAACTACCTTCTTTAAAGCGTAACACCTAATACAAATAACAACAAAACTTCTTCTTTTTCCAAAACTCTCTTTCCTTTCTAATATACTTATTCCCCCTTATTAACACTTATACAAACAAGAATTCATTCACTTTATATCCTTCTTCTTCACAGATATTAGTCCGTGCCAACCGCCGATCTATAAAAAATCATGCATTAAAGGTTAAGCACTGGCAATGCAGGGATTTTTGTTCCTTTGGAAAAAAAAAATCTGCAATGCCTCCGGCGGCCGGGCTCTGCCCGGACCCGTAGCCCCGCTTCGCGGGGAGAATGGGGGAGCGGGAACCATAACGTCATCAACTATATATTTAATTACAACATACTCACTAATAGCTAGTTTAACTACGGTTATGAATGCTAACGTTGAGTAATGCTACCTTATGTTACATTTGTCAAGATCACGTGCAGGTGCGGGTACAACTGCAATCTCTAATATTGACAGAGTCTTAATCTCAGACACACTCTCTCTTTAACACGTGTACAATCTATTATCTACTATTTTGTTTATTTATTTATCTATATAATTATTATAATAATTATCATGTTATTTTTAAGTTTCTTATCACGCGTACCCCTTATACACGTTGAAACTAGCTTGAAAACATGATAAAAATGAAGGCGATAGCGATTTGAGTGTTTGTTGTCAATCGTTAACAACTATTCTGACGTCAAGATGCGCGTATAGAGTAGCACCACTGTTAAGGATAACCGTTATGGTGGAGGTACAGATTGTTACCGTATAGTTTCGTAACGTTATGGAAATGAAGAGACCGTTTTGTTAACCTTCTAACCTTTTAACAGTTTAAGGTCACATTTCCTACTGAACTAACTACTTGGGTTAATGCTTCTGATACTTCGCTACACACGCTAACATAGTATGGAGACCATACCAATATTAGATCGTAGCTTAACTCATTACGTTGCTTCATTAACCCTAAGTTTACTCCACATTTGATCAACGAAGATGAAACTGGAGGAGATGAACATAATGCGGACCGAACTCCTCCTCGTCGATCGATCGATGAAAATAAAGTGCGGAGATTATGACGTTCCCTTTAAAAAGGTTTATCTGATAGTCAAACATAAGATCCGATACTGTAGTACTAATTAATAGTTTATTTGACACTGAGTTAAGCCCCCGTATGAAGCACATCTGCATCATTCTTTATTAAAATTAACATTATATATTTATTCCACATTCAAATATAAACTCGGAGTTGTAACTTACACTCATATATCCTCTTACACTCCTATCCGATCTAATATAACTGTAATTTATTACTAAATTCAAGAGAGATAAGCTGCTTTAACTTGTGAGTAATTGTGTACCCGATATAACAATCATCTTTGTGTTAACACTACTCTGCTACGCAGTCTAGCCCATACAATTACAGTTTCAATTCAATCTTTTTCTTCTCATTCATAAATCAAAATATCACATATTACTAATAGCTCCTACTAATTTATAAATAATTTCAATTCAATATAACCCCCCCTTTAATCTCCCATGTCTCTCTCCTGCTTTTCTATCTAATCTTAACATTCATACATATATTTCTATATTGAGGTTCAATAAATCCCACACTTATCTTTGTACAAACGAAAACTCACCCACCCTCTCTTCTACTTGCACCTCCTAATCAAACCCACACAAACCTACCCTCTTTGCCTCCGGCGGCCGGGCTCTGCCCGGACCCTTTGTTCCTCGCTACGCTCGGAATCTATAACAAACACCGTCCATCGGGTTAGGACTGCTTACGGTATCTCTTACAGGGATATCTTACAGGCGATGCACATAAAAGGGGCGGTGCAAAACAACTGCCTGCCCGCCGGTGCTGGCTGACTGGCTGGCACATCTAAACACTAAACTGCTGATTGGTAATAGCCAGTGTTTGAATTTGCAATAGAAACCGCTGAATCAGCATCTAAAGTCAGAACAACTTATTCTAATATAAATCTTCTTTTATTTTCAATTTAAGTTGTTTGCTTAGTCACTTTCATTAGCCAAGTAAATAATCTAACTATTATTAATATCACGTGATAGCACCTAGCTCTACTACATTTGCCATCCTTATCAGCCGGTCAACGCCTATCATTCCGAGAACTTCCTACGACACAAATTACCGTTTGAATTCTTTCTCTCATCACATAACGACCAGTAGTTTAAATTTTGATAGATAAATAAAGATGTCAGGTCAAACATACACCAGGGTAAGAATAATCCTTTCCTCGCTCCGCGAGGAACAACGGGTCCGGGCAGCGCCCGGCCGCCGGAGGCAAACAAACAAAACTAACAAAATTATAAATAGATTGAAAACATTCGTTCTGGACCACCATCATACATTTCAAGAAATAGTATTGAAGATGAAAGAGAAGATGAAGAAAGAGATCGATTAGTTGATGCATTTGATGATAGTGATGAAGATGAAGAAGATGGATATGATGATAGGGATTTGAGAAGAAGAGAAGAAGAAGAGAGTAGTAGTAATGGCAGCATACAACCATCAAGTAGTTCTTCACATGAGCAATATGAAGATTTCGAAACTGGGGTTATTGTAAATAGAGATATACGTAGTGGATCCTCAACACCAGTAGTAAATGAATTACCAACTTCATCTGCTTCTTCTTCATCAAGTGGAGGATTTTTATCGACAATTTGGCCTAAATCACAACGACAATCATCAAATAACAATGATGGAGTTTTTGCTAATCTCACAGCCAAACCAAATTCAACAGAAGAGAAACCAGAAGAACAAGATCCTCCATCATATGAAGAAGCAGCAGCTGATGCTACTCCACCATATTGGGAAACAACTATTCTTGCACCCGGGTTCTCGGATGAATTATTCATTGATGGTTTACCCGTAGGAAGCCCAATCAATTTTGCTTGGAATATGATTGTGTCATCAGCATTTCAATTTGTAGGATTCTTCTTAACATATCTTTTGCATACCTCACATGCTGCTAAACAAGGATCAAGAGCAGGACTTGGAATAACCCTTATTCAATGTGGATTTTATCTTCAACCAGAACCATTACCAGGTAATAATTCCAATAACAATAATAAGACCCCCGGTAATTTTGAACCTTCAAATCCAAACGATTTCAACATGGCTGGTAACACTCCAGTAACTGGCTCATTTTCCGAATCTCCCCACAACATCCCACCTCCACCACCATCAACCGTAATAGATCATGTAAAATCCCCATCTTCAACATGGATTCCAACAATAATAATGATAGCAGGTACAATAATCATCCTTAAATCCGTCATTGATTACATCCAAGCAAGACGAATGGAAATAGCAATCATCCGTAGTAACAACGACAACTCCACCGAAACCGACGCCCCTCCACCACCTGCATCTCCCGAAAACATAGTTTAATTTTCATCGCCTTATTTATTACCTCGTCCCCCCTCCTCTGCCTCCGGCGGCCGGGCTCTTCCCGGACCCGTTGCTCCGAGCTACGCTCGGAGATGGGATCTTGTAGTTATTTAATCTAAGCGTATAGTTATATACTTTCTCCGAGCGTAGCTCGGAGCAACGGGTCCGGGCAGAGCCCGGCCGCCGGAGGCAGGAGATAGGGGAGGAAGATGAGGGGGTTTATTTAATTTGGTCGTTAATTCGTTGGGAAGTGATTAGAATTCCGAGATCTTTGGCATAGAGATACCATTTTTGCGCTTGTTGGGGGTCGTGGACGGTGAGGAAGTATTTAATTATTGCTGTTAGGAGATTGCGGGACATGGGGATGTAGTTTTTGGATTGAATGGTTTCTACTAGTTGGATGGCTTTGGTAACATCGGTTCCTAAGCCTGCACGGGGTGGGCAACAATGTAGATGACCGAGGAGACCAGCGGAGGAGGTGAGATTCTTTTTCATGCTGTGCGGAAGTGGGAGGTTGGTAATACCATCAATGAAGATGTTATGTGCTTGGTTGATTGATTCTTGTGTTTGAATTCGACATAAGGAACTTACTAATCGATCAATGATTTTAATAGATGCTTTGACGGGGGGATTGGATGTTAGAATGAATTGCTTGTATTTATTGTATAAGTTGGTGATATCGTTAGTGGAATTGGTTTGGCTGGATATCGATTTATAAAGGATTTCTAATGACGGAAGAGGGTTGTTATTAACGGATGGATCAATGTTGTTAGATGCTATAGTGAATCTTAATGATGCTTCAGATGGTGTTTCAATTTGAAATTGATTCTTTTCTTTCCAATTTTCTATATATTCATTAATACCTAGGGATTCTAATAGTTGTTCATTGGATGGATATATCATCTTGTAGTTTTGTAATACGGTACTAGGTCCATATGATGAACAGATTAAGGTTAAGAATTCAAAGCAAAATGGTATATTAAGAGAATATCCTTTAGAGATTACTTGATTTAAAATATTATAACATTCATTCTCTTGACCGTGTAATCGAAATCCTCGGAATAGAATTCGATATAAATCAATATCTGGTTCAATTCCCTTTTCAATCATTGTTTCAAATATAAGATAAGCTGCTGGCATTCCATCTATTTCAATAGCTCTAGTCATAAGAAGTCGTAAAGCATCTGCTAAGTATTCATTACTAGTTGGATTCTTAAGAATAATATTTTCAAGAAACCAAGCAGTCTGATGAGAATCTTTTTGTTTAGAAAGTTGTAATAGAAGGAATTTATAAAAGGAAGAATTGTAAGAGGGGTGGGAAGGAGGGATTGTATCTGATACAGTACTGGTTGTATTACCTTCTACATTAGCTGCTTCCACCTTACTCACTACCCCTTCCTCCCCTTGTTCTTTAAACTCTTTAACCATCTCATCTGTATTCTCTATCAATTGCTTTCCTAAATCTGAACTAGCATATAAAGATTTCAAAAAATTATTCATTCTTGGATTAAAAAAATTTGCTCTTTTCGTTAATAATAACTTATAAAATTGTGAATATGTATAAGAAGGAATTTCTACAAGATGATGAGATACAATAGGTAAAAGAGCAATTGGAATTTCTGGATTTAACTCGTTGATTAAATCATACATTTCTCTCCAATGAGTAGTAGTATTAGTATCAGATTTTTCACCTAAATAACTATAAAGAATAACATTTAAACCATAATTAACTCCATAGGAATAAATCTCTCGTTGCGTTTTAATTCCTTTATACTTTTGAGCAATCAGCAAGAATTCCTCATTATCTATATGATGAAGTATATGATGAGCAGTTTTTATATTCTTTGGATTACACATAAGATGAATGAAGATAGGAATAATTTCAATAGCTAAAGGAGATCTTGCAATATTCTTCCAAAATCTATCAAACTGCTGTAAATCCAACTTCCTTAGCTGATGAATTAACTTAATAAATTTCACTGGTAATAATCCATAAGTACTTTGTTTAGAACCACTATGAGGAAGAAGAGGGAGATCTTGTTGATTTATTTCTAAATTATGATTCACTCTCCAACTAAGATGTTCAAATAATTGACACCAATGTTTATAAGTAATATCATGATTTCCTTCCTTAAAAGCCTTTAATGTTAGTGAGATCAATCTCGCTGTTTCTAATTCATAACAAACTTGTAATGCTAAAAAGGTTGGTCTAAAGATTGAATGAGTGTTTGATTTTCTAGCTCCTCTATACCATTGATGCCAAAATCTATACACCTCGTGTTTTGATAATACTGGGTCGAAATTGGGTTGATTTCTTGATTCAACGGACGCAAACCATCGATGATGCTTATTGTTATGAGGGTGGACTCTTCCTACTGCAGCTTTAGGTTGTTTAGTAACAACAGCTTGAGATGATTTTTGAGATACTCGACCTTCTTTCAACTGCCTGGTCGGTTTCCTACTGGAATGTCGATCTGATTCACTATGTGGAATATCTTTTGGATTCTTTTTACGATTAACAACACCACCACTAGAATTACCTTTACTTAGAAACCCATTCAAATTGACGTCTTCAGGTTTAACATCAGATAGAATCTCATCCAATATGGGGGTTGACATTTCATTGACCTTAGAAGTTGAAGTACTAGAGTAAGATCTGAAAGCATGTCGAGCCAACCTCAGTTCTATAGTCTGTAGCCGAAGACTACAAGTCCACATGATGAGGGAACTACGGCGAAGCAAGGAGAGTTTTTGAGATAGATATATAAATGAATGGATATGGATAAATAATTATGTCTAGCCAATATGAGATTGGGGAGTATGTTTGTAGGTCACATGATTTCTCAGGGGGAAATTTTCATTGCGGCTGACATACACACTCAGGTCTCGAGCCTAGGTGCGATACATTCAGGGTCCTTAAGGGTGTAAACAATCAACCCCTAAATCCTCGCGAAGCGAGGAACAACGGGTCCGGGCAGAGCCCGGCCGCCGGAGGCATAAGAGGAAATCACGGTAATTTTGATTTTATGTATTTCTACAAATAAATTATAAATAATAAATAAACTATAAACATTAACAACAACTGATACCAGATTCCTGATTTAAACCATCAGTTATATTATCACTTCCAAAGAAGAAGAATCCTAATAAAGCACCAATTATTATACAAATAATAATATAACCATTAAAAGACATAGCTAATAACATGAGAATATAACTTGCACCAACAACCATAGCATATAAGATAGAGCGGATACAATGTTCAAATAAAGTAGGAGAAAATGAACCAAAATCACCCAATCTTCCAGCAAAATGTTTTGATAAAGACGAAATTTGAAACCCAAGTTTCTCATTTAATGTATTACCAGATGCAATTTCAGGATCATCAACAGCATTTCGCTTAGCTTTCCATTTACGTACAATTAATCTATCATATTCTCTACTTAAACGTCTAACAAATTCAAGAGCAATAACAAAGCAGATAACACCAATACAAGAACCAGCAAACATTGCTTTTGAAGTAATATGCCATGAACCAGCTATTAAGCAATCATCAATGACATTCCAATTCCAAATCATTTCCATATTACAAGAAGGCATAGAAGAATCACCACCCATATCCATACCACCCATACCACTCATAGAACTAGCAGTAGAAGTAGCAACAGCACCAGCTGATTTGGTAGCCATTGACATGACCATTGAACTTGTGCCCATATTCATTTTTAATATTATGGTAATATATTTTTGATATATGATTTTTTATATTTGATTACGTTACGTTATTTCTATTGCGCTACGTTTTGATTTTCTTCTCTTCTCTCGTCTCTCTTCTATCTTACTCACACAATCTATTATTCTCAAAATATCTTATACTTTCCCTCCATAGCTATCTTTATATATTTACTTACCTGCTCGAGCATTATAATTGAGCATATAAATGACTTCGGTTATTACTTCTGTATTAGGAATTTTTCATTGAAAATCATAGCCGCATAATTTGCTCAATACAGCCGCTGATATGATGTTTTTAAATTAATAATTTAAGAAACATTAAGTCCGTGGGTGGGGTTGTTTTAATGTTTTTGTTTTTGTTTAGTTTTATATTTGTGCTGATTTCGTTTCATAAGATATTGATTAAAATGATTCACTTGCTCTATTATTCCAGCTATCTATTTATCTCCTTATTCTCTCATCATGAGCAATTTCTTATCGAAATGCATAATGATCATCAAAAGATTAAGCGCTTTACGATAATACAATATGTAGTCAATCAAAAGCGGTTAACTGTCTAATAACCTTAAGTTATCTGATCGATCTGCGTCCCGCCAGCACCGATCTAACCCGGCGGGACCCGCCGGACCCTCGTCTGCCCGTTACGGCAATACAGAAACTTCCGAGCGAAGCGAGGAACAACGGGTCCGGGCAGAGCCCGGCCGCCGGAGACTGCTTCGAACTCAGGTGTAGTGTAGTATTATATAGCTATGTTAAGTTTAAATTACAAGAATTGTAATACAAATTGCGAATCATAATGAATATAGATGTTTTGCGTCTAGAAATTGTTAGTAAAAGGAGGAGAGTTCGATTGACAACTCTGTTGCTTGTATTTACGACTTGCGTTGCTACTAGTACTGCTGGAATCGTCGTTGGCGTTTGAACTGCCAGAGAGATGGCTAGAATCGTCGTTAGCGTTTGAACTACCAGAGAGGTGGCTAGAGCCATCGTTACTGTTTGAGCTGCCAGATTCTGAGTGACGGCTTGAAGTAGTAGTAGTAGTAATAGTAGATTTTTAGCGACGGCTTGAACTGGTAGTACCTAATTAATGTTAGAATTATTGTCAATTAACTTCCGGCGGAGCGGGATAAAGGGCTGGCGGCTGCCGGAAGCAGGGGAAGATTTTACTTACTGGATGTTCTTCTTGTTCTTGTCGCTGTACTTGTTTCTCCAAATAATCCAGTATGATTATGAGTAATGGTATCCCCTACTTCTGTAGAACTAAAATCTGGTGCTTTTGCTGCTTTAGGGATTCCAACATAATTTCCAATTTCTTCAATATCGCTCGCACTAACATTATAATTAGTATTGGCTAATGCTATTTCATTATTATCAAGGTCATAAACAACATATGCACTTCTTAGGAATGAATCACCTAAAGCTATACTATCTATTGACGAAACTAATAGCATACAAAGAGGGTTACCTTTACTATCTGTTTCAATTTCATTACCCATCATCATCATCACCATCAAGAAATTCCTCCATATCATCATATCGAGGAATCAAAATCTGGATAAGGGACAGCAATTTTAATACCACTAAAATTGTAAGCTAAAGCTGTTTGTCCATTTTGAACGTTACAAAGAACTATGTATACATTCCCAAATCATCATCATGCCCTGCTCCGATAGCGTAGACTAACGGTTGAACTAGCTGGGGGTTGCAATCTAATTTGAAAACATTTCGTCACAAATATACTCCTTTCTTCTATTATTAACTTGAGCTAAGATGTAGAACTTGCAAGGAATTAAACTACTACTACTTGCAATTTTATGATTCGTTCCTATTCAATGAAAGTTGGAGGTGAATCACAACATCAGCATCGAGTTTAGAAATTGACTTTCAGGAGTTGTAACAACTGGCAACATGTGCATCTACATATCGAGAGATAGAAAAGATAACATAAAGCAATTTATTTTCCATGAATGGAGTTAATAAGAGAATTATATAAGGTAGTTGAACTTGGAGAACTGATCTTGAATATCGACTCTAATATTAATATAATTCCTATTGTATCCCAGAAACTTTAAATAGGTTCACTGATAATAATAAAATGGTCTGATAATTAATGTTACCATGGCAATGAACTGCTTTCGTTATACTATGCTATAACCAATGAGTTTCTTTTTTCAAGAATATCTGGCAATGTGCTTGGGTTACCATCCATATCTGATGACTGGATTTAGTGTCATCCTGGATGACAATTGATGTTAAGTTACCAAGCGTACATTTTTAATATTAAGTTTAACTTTGTTTATGATAGCATTACCTTAATGTTTGAATGAGCTTCCCGAAAATACTAAGTTATCGTGATTGCTTTTATGAATGTGCACAGATGTGCAGATTTTATGTCATTTGTGAATCGATATCTAAGACCTTACTTTAATTATCAAACAACTTGCACTATGTTCGACATTTTCTTATTCTACTTTACTCCTTTATATATCTATATATTTATATGAATAAGTTTAGCTAGCGAATAAATTTGTATTTATTTTATATCTATCAGGTTGAGAATAGTAAGTTAAATTAACGAAATAACTATTATTATAAAAATGGTAGAATAGAATGATAAAGAGATATTTGCAGGTGCATTGTTTGTATTTCCTAGATAGTTAGTTAATAAATGATTTGATTTATGTTGATGATACTTACCAGATGAACGAGCATTACTACTTCTAGCTTCGCCTGTAGTATGATGAGTAGTGGTGGAGATTAATCCAGATTCAATAGTTGATATTGCCTCTCCGGTTGTAGCTGCTTGATTTGATTGGATTGTTGGTTGTGCAAAAGGTTTTGAACTTAAATCACCTCTGGAAGTGATTGCAACTCTTGTTGAAGATTGGGTAGCTAAACTGAGTTAGTAACATATTATCTACCTTCTTAATTAAGACTTACTTGATGATGGAGATATTGTAAATACTCCAGTTGCAGTTTGAGCTGAAATCGGTAAACGCAACTTTGTCATACTATAATTGGGAGCCTTTGTTGCACCAGGTACTCCAGCACTATCAATAATAGCAATATTACTGGATGTTATATTATATTTAGCATTTGCAATAGATATTTCATAATTTTGAAGATCATAAACGACATAAGCACTTCTTAGAAATGAATCACCTAAAGTTATAGTAGAATCCAGATCTAAAATTGGGTAAATTTGAAGTGCACAATACAACTTTTCACCAAAGGTAAATTGAAAAAGAAGTTCAGAAATTGGTACAGTGATCTTTGCTCCACTCAAATCGAAGATAAGAGCAGTTTTAGTATCCCTAATATTACAATCTTCTATAGTATATTCACCAATTTCAAAGCTATATGTTGCACCAAGAGTTGTGTAAATTGCTTCAGTAACCGATTCAGGTAGATATGTTATAGTTGATCCTGAATCAAGCAATGCTGCTACAGATCCTGTCATAACTGTGGATGTATATCCGTTAACATCATTCATTTCAATGCCACTAAGAACAATTGTCATTTCAATTGGTTGAGAAATGGTAGGAAATATATTCACGAGTGGAACAGTGGTCAAAGTTCCATTGAATTTATCGTGATCTACAGCTCCAAAAAGAAGTTGACCAGATCTTGAATTAAGATCATTTAACCATAATGAATATGCTAAATGCTTTATAGATCCTTGGTTTAGGAGTTGTTGAGGAAGATTGGGATATGAATTTTCAAGATTATAACCTTCAATACCACTTTCAATTACAGAACTTTCTCCAGAACTAAAACTGATACCTAGTACACTTTCACTTGAATTAGAATCGGTAGCTACTGCAAAATTGCAGTTAGGTATTGAAGTTCCACCAATATTGATAATATCAGTTCCCCAAACACCCTTTGCAGTAGTTAAATCAGCATATTGAATATAGAAATCAGAATTGTTTTGATGAAAAGTGGAAGACTTTTTCATATCAAATGAAATACCATAACAATGAATATAACCTTGATATCCATGCTCTTCTCCATTTTTAGCACAATGAGGATTATCAACACTTTGAACCCATAAATCACTTGAACCAGTATCAATTAATACTGAAATTGTTTGAGCAGGAGTTCCTGCTTTAATATCAAGTTGATAATAACTGAATTGATTCTCTAATGAAACAGCTATATCCTCGTCTCGTTTATACTTATCTTTGTATTTATTGTATCTTCCTAGTGGATGATGATTAGTTCTTGTACCAACTATATCTAGATTGACAAAGTTGTTAGAACTTGCTAATGCTACATTAACGATATGAATCGCAGCTAAGAAGTAAAAATGCAACTTCATAATGCTTAAGGAGGTTAGCAATAAGTGGGAATTTGCTAGTTAAATAGGAGTTGGAGATCATAACTTATAAGCTATTATGATGATCAATGAGCTACACTTTACAGTACTAAATATAATATTTGCATTATAAGGTAACATTTAAATAATTTCACTATATGAAAGAAAGATAATAGATTTTTCAATTCTTACAGGAAAGGGATAGATATGAGAAATAAACTAGTAAAACTATAATTATATATTTTCGACTATTAGCTAAAAAGCGTGAACCAGTATCACACTTTTACTTCGCATATCAACGGTTACTTACGGTGCCGATACCCCCATACAATTACATAATCTAAGACAACGAACATGTTAAATAATAGCTAAAATAAAATAAATCGTAATCTTAACGACAACCCCCGATATACTCACAACTTAATATAATATCTTTTAGATCATCCATAATTAATCATGGTGCCGCTAAGCATGGACCAACCAAATGACTAATATAACCTTATGCCTCCGGCGGCCGGGCTCTGCCCGGACCCGTAGTTCCTCGCTCCGCGAGGAAGGACTAATAACGCTACTCCATTATAAGCCCGGTACCAGACTGGTAAACGTACTATCGTTACAGCTTTCAAGCGTATCAGTAACTAAGCTATTAAAACTAAAAGAACTATAGAAGGCTCCTGAGCTGGCCATACGTCAATGGTTCTCCCACCTCTCCTAATAACTTACCCAAGTGATTTATATAATAATTTACCTCTTACATGATGTTGAATGTACGTTACCCCTCCCGCCATGAGACGGTAGTGTTGGCGAACTGCCTGGAGCATAACCGGTGTAGTTAAAACTGGTGCGAAAGAGCTCTTTAAGTAACATCTTTCTATATTGATACATGAATGATCGGTTAGCTAGCTGTTTCGCTTATCTAACTATACAACATGGTATACATTTTACTAACATAAGGGAGTTACTCGAACTTACTTAGCTATCGTTTACGAGTAGACACCTCAGTATATCATAAAAGCATCCTATCTCTATAAGAAGGGGGTGGTGGGGTGGGGGGTACGGGAAGGAGTTACTGCTGGCAGTCTAGTGACAGCCCCGCTGCATCCGCCGCCGGTTAAATGCAGGCTTAGAATTAAGGCAACGTTTGTACCTACATTATAGGGAAAGCTTATATTAATATGTAAACCCTACTGGCATTCAATCCTACCTTATACTTGCCTCTTTCGTTAACTAATAGCAGTAGGTGTACAGTACTACACGAACAGGGGTGGGTTCTAGAATCTGAGCGAAACACGCATTAACAAGCGGTTAGGCAAAGCGTAGATTGCGGCAGATTACCCATATAATAATTAATTTCGAATTTCTTTAACATCCTGCTAAGGGCATTAACTATAGACACCGTTTTCGATTACGATCTCCCCGCGAAGCGGGGCCACGGGTCCGGGCGGAGCCCGGCCGCCGGAGGCTTGCTACTTGTTTGAATTAAGTACATAGTAGCACCTCGTATTAATCGCGTAGCTGTCTGTCTCCATACCCATTTACCCCTGAGTTTACTATAACGGGGATGGGATGGAGGAGCCAACCAACTGCTGATGGAAGGATCAAAAAGGTATAATAATAGTATTTAATGGTCATTTTATATTCTTAATAATAGGTTAATGAATATTATATATGTAATTTTCACTTTGATTACCTTCAAACCTACGATTCTCTATACCCATTGAACCGCACCACTCGGAATTAACTGTATCTCGATTGCCCTTTTAAATACATTCCATTAGTGTAGTATTGCAGATCTCTCGATGCACCTCGTGAAAAATAACAATAACGGTTAACGATCCAAACGAGAGGGATACTCGGGAAGCTCACCTTCGCGTTGATTTTTCTTTCTTTCGCCTTTCTTTCGTCTTGATAGTACAAGCAAAATGTCTAGTAGAAAGCAATCTACTAAAGTAAAAGCTGAAGCTGAAAAGAAAGCTGAAGAATCAGCTCCAGCTCCCACTAAATATGATCCAACTCTTCTTAATGGTCCAGTTGAATACGAGTTTGGCGGGCCTATTGGAAACATTGGTATGATGTTTGGATTTCCTGCTCTCATGTGGTATATGTGGGCATGCTATAAATATAATAATTGTCAACTTATGGGACCAGCCGAAGGCGAATCAGTTATTGAATTTATTGTTAGAATCTACAATTATGTTCTTACCGATGCTTATCCAACTTGGTCAGCATGGAAGATTGAATGGGGATTTCTTCTCTTCCAACTCGTTATCTCAGTTATTTTACCAGGTATTTGGACTGAAGGTCAACCAGTTCCTCATTTAAATTATCAAAAATTGAAATATTTCTGTAATGCTGTTGCATCATTTTACTTTTCCATCTTTGTATCTCTTGTTTTACATTTTACTGGTGTTTTCCCACTCTATACTATTATTGACAAGTTTGGAGAAATTATGACTGTTGCTATTATCTCTGGTTTCATCATCTCGTTTGTCATCTACTTTACTGCTTTAGCAAATGGTACTGCTGTTAGAATGTCAGGAAATCATATTTATGATTTCTTTATGGGAGCACCATTATATCCAAGAATTGGTATTGTTGATCTTAAACTTTTCTTTGAAGTTCGTTTACCATGGTTTACACTTTTCTTCCTCTCATTAGCTGCTTGTTTGAAACAATATGAACAATATGGATATATTTCCAATCAAGCTTGGTTCGGTATGTACGGTACTTGGTTATATGCTAATGCATGTGCTAAAGGAGAAGAATTAATTGTTCCATCTTGGGATATGTTTTACGAAAAATTCGGGTTCATGTTGATCTTTTGGAATATTGCTGGTGTTCCATTCACCTATTGTTTTAATACTCTTTATCTTGCTAGTAGAGATCCATTTGAATATGAAGCATCAATTCAATGGAATGTATTCCTTTGGGTGCTTATCTCTGTAGCTTATTACTTCTTTGATACTGCCAATGGACAAAAGAACTCCTTCCGTCAACAAATGAAAGGTAATTATAAACCACGTAAAGCGTTCCCACAATTACCATATCAAGTTGTCAAAAATCCCGATTACATTAAATGTAAAAATGGCAGCACCTTACTCACTGATGGATGGTTTAAATACGCTCGTAAAGCTCACTACACCGCTGATTTCACCCAAAACTTATGTTGGGCACTCAATACCGGTTTCAACTCCCCACTTCCATACTTTTATCCATTTTTCTTCTTCTGTATGATCCTTCACCGTACCTCTCGTGATTTCGATAAATGCGAAAAGAAATATGGAGAAGATTGGGAAGAATACAAAAGAAGATGTCCTTACATCTTCATCCCCTATGTATTTTAATCTACCACCTCCTCCTCCTCTTCCACCACCACCACCACTGCCTCCGGCGGCCGGGCTCTGCCCGGACCCGTTGTTCTTCGCTCCGCGAGGAAGTTTTAAATGAGCTTAGTCTTAACGATAACGATAGAATACGTGCTGAGGGGGATTATAACTATTGGTAATTCCTCGCGCAGCGAGGAACAACGGGTCCGGGCAGAGCCCGGCCGCCGGAGGCAGAGGGGGGGAGTGGATGCAGATTTATATTAACGACGTTGACGCTTCTTGGTTCTTTCCCAGACACTGGTGGTTTCTTTGCGTCTTCTACTGGAAGATTCAACTCCGGAATTGTTTGATTTACGATCAAGGAAGGACCAATCTTCACCGAAGAAGGATTTGCCAAAGGCATCTCTTTGTCGTTTTTTGGCAGCTTTCTTTTCTTGATTTTTGGAGAGACCTGGTAAACGAGTATAATTTTCTTCTTCATAGGATTGGATTTCAACTTGTTTGGCCCGATCTTTTTCGGTACGTTCACCTCCTCTTCCGTTATCCATGATGGTACTACCGATTGATGGTTCCGCGGATGGTGCTTCGGACATTTCTTTAATATATTCATCCATTGTGGAGTTACGTTGTTTACGAGTGTTTTTAGTTTCACTTGCAAAGGGAGTGACAGCAGCAATTTTAGGTGCTTTATATTTTTCAGTAGATGGTTTAGTGGATTTATTATCATCTGTTGATTCAGATGCTCCTTTAAGTGCCATTGGATTTGGTTTATAATTTAATGCATCATCATCAGAATCAGAGTTATCTTCTTGTTCGTTATCAGAGTTTCCATTAAGTTCAGCTTCAGCAGTTAATTGTTCTTGTTTCTTTTCCATTTCTTGTTGGAGTTTTGAATGAGCACGGAGTACTTTTTCTATTTGATATGCGATTTTTGATTCTAATCCTTTAACACCCTTTTCTAATACTACTCTTTGAGTAACAGCTGCTTCAGTAGAGGCCTTAATAATTTCATTTGACTTTTTATCATCTTCTGTGGATATATTTTCTAACTTACCTGCTATTATTAAGAGAATATTGTTGAGGTATGATAGAATGGAATCATTTTTTAATGCTAATAATGATATACCTTGTTGTGATTTGGTGATAGAATCATCTGAAAATGATGGTGAATCATCTAAAGATTTAGATAATGAATCTATTGATGAGGTGATAGTCGATAGTAGAGTATCCATGATAATAAATAATAATAAGAATAAGGGTGGGTAATATGGTTAGAGATTGATGTGCGAAACTGAAGGTTGGAGGAGAACGGTGAAAAATAATTTTAAGCCGCAATTAATGATAAAGCAAGATAAAGGTAAGGGTGGTATTGGAGTTGGGAGCGTAAATGTAGATAGGGAGGTAAGTAGAGGTTAAATAGAGTAAATTGAGAAATTACTAGTATTGAACAATAAATACAATATCAATTATTATATAATTATATAATTATACAACATCTTTTCCTCTTCTCTTCTCTTCTCTTCTCCTCTCTCTTTTCATCTCGCCAAATCTCACACTGGGTTAGGAAATAAAAATTTATGCATGCAAGTTTATCCGAGGAAAAAAAAAAAAAAAAAAAAAAAAATCTTAATCACTAGGAATTGTGCATCTCCACGTTAAAACAACCCTCTCTCTTTCCCTTCCTCTTTCACTTTCTCTCTATATCTTTCAACTTTTACTTATTTATATTCTTTTTTGCATCTCACCTTTAGTGGTCTACCACCCATCATGCCTCAAAACGAATATATTGAACAACACATTAAACAACATGGTCGAAGACTCGATTATGAAGAGCGTAAACGTAAGAAGGAAGCTCGTGAAGGTCATAGAATCGCCAAAGATGCTCAGAAATTAAAGGGTTTCAAGGCTAAAATGTTTGCTAAGAAGCGTTATGCTGAAAAGGTTGAAATGAAGAAGAAGATTAGACAACATGAAGAATCTAAAGTTAAAGGACCTTCAAAACCATCTCATGATCCTAATGAAGCTTTACCTACTTATCTTTTAGATCGTCAAACCCCCAACACTGCTAAAGCTCTTTCCACTTCTATTAAACAAAAGAGATTGGAAAAGGCTGATAAATTCTCTGTTCCTTTACCAAAAGTAAGAGGTATTTCTGAAGAAGAAATGTTCAAAGTCATTAAAACTGGTAAACGTCAACATAAAGCTTGGAAACGTATGATTACAAAACATACCTTTGTTGGTGAAGGATTCACAAGAAGACCTGTTAAATTAGAACGAATTATTAGACCTTCTGCATTACGTCAAAAGAAAGCAAATGTCACTCACCCTGAACTTGGTGTTACTGTATCTTTACCTATATTATCAGTAAAGAAGAATCCTCAAAGTCCAATGTATACTCAATTAGGTGTTCTTACAAAGGGTACTATTGTTGAAGTAAATGTTAGTGATTTAGGTTTAGTAACTGCTGGTGGTAAGGTCGTTTGGGGTAAATATGCTCAAATTACAAATGAACCAGATAGAGATGGTTGCGTTAATGCAGTTTTATTAGTTTAATTTATAAATATTATTATTTGTTTCTCCTTCCTTCTTTTTGCCTCCGGCGGCCGGGCTCTGCCCGGACCCGTTGTTCCGAGCAGAGCTCGGAATGGTGGTTAGGTGTAGAATTACTGATATTTCACCAACTAGCAGGTTCTCAAGCATTGTCATTTAGAGGGTTTATCTACAGCTTTAGAAGTAAACTATTTATGAACTACGTCATCGAGATCTCGAGGTTAATTTGATATTTCCCTGATATCTGTGTACTACTGCTGTTATATCTAATGATACTCTTTACTTATATAGTTACAATGCTGATATATACATTACTACTCATTTGGTTATTGGGAGAACGACGCAATTCAAAGATCTTTACTTAATTAATCTATCTAATTTTCATAATAACAACCGAGCAGATACTCAAAGTAAAATAATGGGCGTTTCTTCTAATAATTATCAAAATTATGACTATATTTAACGTAAACTACACTGAGATGTTGATTTAAAATTGAATTATTAAGTTATTGGGAAATAATTAATGAATTAAACCCACCAAATATTCTTACATGTTGACCTTCATATACACAGAAGCGAATGCACGATGCATATCCTACAACTTCAATTACAATTGCGAGAACTAATAACAGAAATCTAATAAGATATGATTATTGCGAATGAAATCTAAAATTAAAATTACACCTATATATTTATATAAATAAAGATAAGTTAAATTAAATTACAATGTGTTGGTGTATCTTCTTCAACTTTAACTATACCACAATAGGAGATCTCAGGGGGGACCTTACACCTTAATTTAATATAACGCTATTCATCATCATACCAGTAGATTATATAACCATTGTTACCTATTAGTTACATTAATAATAGGATTTTTTACATTTTAACTCAATTACTTTTCATTTACTTAGATTATTCGTATTATGTTGAAGTTCACTTCGCTTTGGTGAGTGTAAAATGATGGGCATATTGCATAACTTCGAAGCTTAACTTATGCGCCTATCGCCCTGCATAAAGTAGGTCAACTGCGCCTGCATACTCGACCCCATAATTTTAAAGTAAACATATATATTTTGTAAATATTTCCCACTTTTAATATATTTTTTTTCTTACTTTTACATTTTACTATCAATACTATGAGTTGGGATAATATGGATACTAACAATTATAGATGTAAGTAATCAATCAACAGAGGAGAGTAAAAAGATAACTAACAAATTAGATGGGATTGAATCTAGATGGTAACAGTTCTTGAGACTCATATAATTCAGAAGTGGAGTTCAAGCAGTAAGTAACTAGTGGAGAAAGTAATTGGGAGAGGACTAACAAATTAGGAATGAATCAATATGGATGGTAAGTATTAGATGGAACTGTAGGAAAGGGGAAGAAGGGTGGGCGTGATGAGGAGGAACACGGAATGATAATCCCCTTTCCTACAGTGGTAACTAACAAAGTAGGGAAAATGGAACAATTGCTGGTAATAATAATGAATTGTAAGAAGGGAAGGGTGGGGGTGATAAGAAGTAACATCGAATGAAAGATCTCTTCTTA
>JAJMID010000111.1:0-47590 GCA_030583405.1 Sugiyamaella americana
GTTGGAGGTAGCGTTGGAGTTGGAGTTGGAGTTGCTTCTGAAGCTGATTCTGAAGTTGCTTCTGACGTTGCTGCTGACGTTGCTGCTGAAGCTGATTCTGAAGTTGCTTCTGATGTTGGAGGTGGCGTTGGAGTTGGAGTCGGAGTTGCTTCTGAAGCTGACTCTGACCTTGCTTCTGAAGTTGCTTCCGACGTTGCTTCTGACGTTGCTACTGAAGCTGATTCTGACGTTGCTACTGAAGCTGATTCTGACGTTGATTCTGACGTTGATTCTGACGTTGATTCTGACGTTGATTCTGACGTTGATTCTGACGTTGATTCTGACGTTGATTCTGACGTTGATTCTGACGTTGCTGCTGAAGCTGATTCTGAAGTTGCTTCTGACGTTGGAGGTGGCGTTGGAGTTGGAGTTGGAGTTGCTTCTGGTGTTTCACCTCCACCTGGACCACCGGGCTCATCTGTTTCACCTCCACCTGGACCACCGGGTTCATCTGTTCCACCTGGTCCATCTGGCCCACCTGGCCCATCTGGTGGATCTGATGATGCTGGTTCTGATGTTGGGTCTGGTGTTGGGTCTGGTGTTGGGTCTGGTGTTGGGTCTGGTGTTGGGTCTGGTGTTGGGTCTGGTGTTGGGTCTGGTGTTGGGTCTGGTGTTGGTTCTGGTGTTGGTTCTGGTGTTGGTTCTGGTGTTGATTCTGGTTTTGGTTCTGTTGTTGGTTCTGGTTTTGGTTCTGTTGTTGGTTCTGGTAATGGTTCTGACGTTGGAGATGGTGTTGGAGATGGTGTTTCTGGACCAACTGGTGTATCACCTCCACCCGGACCAACTGGTGTATCACCTCCACCTGGTCCAACGGGCTCATCTGATCCACCTGGTCCACCTGGTCCACCTGGTCCACCTGGTCCACCTGGCCCATCTGATCCACCTGGCCCATCTGATCCACCTGGTCCTCCTGGTGGATCTGATGGTTCTGGTTTTGGTTCTGTTGTTGGTTCTGGTAATGGTTCTGATGTTGGAGGTGTTGATGGAGGTGGTGTTGGAGGTGGTGTCGGAGACGGTGTTTGAGGTGGTGTTGGAGATGGTGTTGGAGACGGTGTTTCACCTACACCTGAACCACCACCAACAAATCCACCGGACCCTTCTGCTTCACCTTGCTCATCTGGTTCATCTGCTGGATCTAATTCTCCTGTTGATTTTGGTGTTGGTTCTGATGGTGTTGGGGATGGAGTTTCAGATACTTCTGCAGTTGAACCTCCATCTGGAGCAGCGCCAACCCATCCGCCGGGCTCTTCCTCTCCACCACCTGGCCCACCTGGTCCTGCTACTCCACCTGGCCCATCTACTCTAACTTGCAGGTCCACTGGAACAAATTCTGCTGCGAAAGGGGTATTTGCTGGTCTCACAACATCAATAACTCTACTTGTCTCTAAGGTAATAATGGTAGAATTGCCATTAGCATTAGAGGAGGTATCTCTCTTAGCTACTTCAAAGTCTGGGATGGGTTTGCCGTCGGTAAGTAGCGACTGTAAGAAAATTAAACTTAGAAAATGTCTATACATGTTGAAGGTTAGCTAGACATAAAGCTGATAGTATTAATAATTAGGTACTTATTATGAACCATTGTTGGAGATAGAGGATTTAAGGGGTATTTAAGGTCGATGAACGCATGGGAATTATTGGGGTAAAAGCAAGATTACGGAATTGAATACCAATTTGGTGTTCACTATCAGGTATCTATTCTATTCAGTCTTGGAGCAATCGATGATGATGACAGGGTCAAATCGGGGAACTGCATCCAGATCCGATAAGATTATAATATATCATAGCCATCAAGCTCCTTCATAGGTTCAGTATGCGTATCAACCGAAATGATAGTTGTAGGAGTATTATCTCGCATAAAGTTCCTTAATTTGACATATTTTCGCCGGTTCCTATACAGATTAAAAATGCGAACAGCTAAAGTAGGCAGGATCGGTTAGGTCCCTGCAGCTACTAAAATTTTACTTTAGGGTCTTTGAGTGCTTTATCTTTAACGTTAATCCGGGGGCAGAGTTGCATATGCATAATCGGATTAACTACTAATTTATAGTTAAACTCTATTGTTGAATTTTGGAATGGCTAACATTAACGTTTTAGATACAACCCAGCAAATTTTTCAGCAAATTTTTCTTCTTGCTTTTCTTCTTCTTGCTCGATTGCGGTTGTAGCTATCACCCCTGTTATATTTGTACTGATATCTCATTGAGAGAATAAAATTCTTTTGCTAGAAGCAAGAGTGGTTCTTGATCGTTCCAATATTAAATATACTTCCATTTATTATAGATATATAGTTCTCGATACTTAATAGACTTGATAGACGTAAATGTTGTGTAATTCTTAAGTTTCTGGTGGTGGTCTCTGGCGGACGGAGGTCGCTTGCTAACTTTGATGTTCTTACTTCTTTGACATGAACCCTTACCACGCCTCGGGCAAAGTTTGTCCGACTTACTTTGGTGCCGCTCGATCCACCGATAACTAGAGTAACGGCAACCGTTAACTACTGTTAGTTATTTAGAGGACGGTTGAAGATGACGTCCAGGTAGTAAATATTTTCTTGAGTTATATGTGGCTATGTATTATTGAAAGAGTTAATGAAGATGAATAATGATATCATGATGATATGATATCATAATAACTCCACATTGCTTTATAATTGTATGTCAAAATTTCTCAAACTTTCTCAGATTTTGTCAGCGTTAATTAGTATGACGATGTGCTTTCCTCGTAGCAACATAAAGCGTTTCGTTAATTGTGTACAAGTATACCAGCTAGGAATATGTATTGAATCAAGACGATATATACGCTGTATTATATGTATCAAGCTAGGTTAATTATCTACTTTAAACTATAATTTATATAAATCTACCTTAACTATAAACTGTAAGCGGGTGGTTATATTTAAATTTGCTATTAAATTTACAAACGTTCTTGCGTAAAATTTCAAGGTAAACTAATTAATAACACCTACTACTAAAAATTAATATATATAAACTCATGAATGATAGAATTGTGCTCTCTTCTTTCCTGGAATCTTTAAGCTCCATTCTTGAGGTTTGTGGAATCGAGTAATTATATACCACAATAAGCTATAAACGATGTAGATCACCCCGCTCTCTTTCTGTAACGTTTATTTCTGAAGTTTAAACTGTTCTCAATCATCAACTATTATATACTGGACAAAGTACCAATGATAGGATTATCTTATCTCTTTACATCTACATATCTATCTATGTATTATGCTCAGCCTATTATCGGTACCGGCCAGTATGGCGATACGAATGTATACAAAATATACAGAAAGTACACCCTTCTTACGAAGCACGTCGACGAGCCGGGCAGAGCCCGACCGACGGAGGCAAAAGAGTTGTATCAGATGGACGTGATGGGGTTTATTTAATTTTTCATATCATTATTTTCTAATAAATTCATAATTTTCGCTACAAATGCTTCAAGGTGAAATATTGCTTTATTTCCTTGTCTTAACCTATGATCATAAAAACTTGATATTTCAATAATATCAGCACCTGTTGAAGGAGGTAATTTCTTTATAAGGCTAAAACTCAATGATTTAAGAATGGTTGGAGCTGGTATACAATGAGTAAGTAGTTCATAAAGTAAATTACGGATCTGTAATAATTGTGGTACAGTCCTTTTTGAAATTATATCATCAGCAATTTTTGAAATTACTAATTCCCAATCTGCTAAAGGAATTGGAGTATCTTTTGTAATCTTATCATTTTGTGCATAGATTGATTCGAGTATAAGTAAAGATTTACGTAAATTACGATTTGAAACAGTCGCAATTTTAGCAAATAAATAATCAATATCATCAGAAGATTTTGGTAAATCAATTTTTTCCTTTTTTGAAACTTTTAATAAAACTTTTGAAATTTGTTCAACAGTTGGTGATGCTACTCTTATAAGCAAAGTTCTTGATTTAATAGGAGCTATTATATTTGAAGTTGAAGTTGCTAATAAAATTAATCTTAAATTTGGAGAATATTTTTCCATAGTTCTTCTTAAAGCAGATTGAGCATCTCTAGTTAAAGAATCAGCTTCATTAATAACAACTACTTTGAATTTTTGTTTAGCAGATAGATCAACTTGTTGAGTTTGAGCAATTTCCTTTAATAAATCTTGGATGACCACTCGATCATTATTTCCCATATCACTAGGAGTAATTTCCAAATGATGAACAGAAGAGACAATATTAAATTCGACTTTACGACTACCAGTTTGAAAAACCCTGGCATCGATTTTAATTTTAGAAACACCTGGACCATATAATTCCCTTAAAACTGCCATTGTACGAGTTTTCTTGCCAGCACCAGAAGGACCATACATTAAGAGGTGAGGGAATTCCCCACTTGCAGCTAATGATTTTAAAGAATTTGAAAGACTTTCATGATAATCAAGAGTTTCTAAACTCTTTGGCATATATTTATGAACCCATAAAGACATTTTTGTTAATAATAATGAACAAAACACGAATAAATTTCAAATTAGATCGCGAACATCATCGCGTACATGTACACGGTAATATTCTTCTTACGCGCAGCATAGCCGCGTAGAGTGCCTCCGGCGGCCGGGCTCCGCCCGGACCCGTTAGCTGCGCTCCGCGCAGAAAAAGTGGCAGATATATTCTATTTAATTCCGAGCGGAGCGAGGAACAACGGGTCCGGGCAGAGCCCGGCCGCCGGAGGCAACGTACGGATAGCGTGGAAAAGAGAAATTTAGCCTACCATTGATCTTTTTCTACCTCTAAGACGAACTTTTTCTAATCTAGCTATAATATCTCTTGCTTTTTGCTTACCTTGCTTTCCATTATCATTGTGTTCGGAAAGATATCCTTCAAGGAGCCATTGATTATATGAAGAACTATGTACGGGATGTGTTGACTCAACTGCCCGTTCTAATACATATAAATCAACTGCTTTATCTTCTGGTAATGCAGCATGTGATGATAATCCAAAATCTATAATTACAGGTTTAAGAGATGATAATGATGAAGAAGATGTGGAGGAGGTGGATTCATTACTTGTTAACATTATATTTGAAGTTGTAAGATCGCCATGAACTAAATCAGAGAGATGGATTTTTGCAATTTCTCTTCCAACCAATAGAACTACTGGCTTTAAGTCTAAATTAGCAGGTGTTCCTTCTTTATCAGCTTGTGAATTGACTTCCTCATCCCATATCCATTGCTTTACACTCTTTCCAGTTATAAATTCCATCCATATAACACCTTTTCTTGGATCAACATATATTAATTTCGGGACACTAACACCAACAAGTTGCAACTTTTGTAATATACGAGCTTCTGATAATGTTCTATGCTTTGTTAATTGATTGTCTAAGATAGGATGTCTATATGGTTTTGGGGGTCTATATTTAATTATATATTGTGATTGTTGATTGGTGTATGAGGAAGGTAAGTAGGGATGAGTATCAGTGGTATATACAATAGCTTCAGCACCCTGAGATAAACTATGTATTTCCAGAGGATTTGTGATTGCTTTTAACTGGTTTTCCAATACTTCTGTCATATTTGAGGAGTGGAAGCTGAAGTTTCAATTAAGATCGGGATCTAAATTTATTCTGTCTGTCAATAACCGCCGGTTATGTAAGGAAGTATCGAGAAGTATCAAAGTTTTCTAGGTAAACTAGCTTAGAGCATTTCAATGTAGTATAGGCGCAATCAGATCATTCATTGGTTTTAATATCATTATATTGGCTATTTTCTCTTTTCTGGATATTGATATCGGGTCGGTTTGATTAAGCTTATCATGTTAGATATCTATACCTATATATGCAGAGAGAGTGGTCCCTGCGTTCCGATAAGATAAGACGATCCCATTGTAAAATATTGCTTAAATGATATAAGCCGTTTTATTCCTTCAGGTGGGCAGTTTTTCGGGATCACTGATTTATTGGATCTTTTAATTGTATATAGTATGTTAATATCGTATTAATTTAAATAATGATCAATTAATATACGTGTATATTTAAATATAAATTAATTTTAATAACAATATACATTAATTAATTAGAAAGTCATAATTAAATGTGGATGATATACTAAGTCATATATATATAACATATATAGAACGCTGTCTTGATTTCTTACTTAATTACTTTCACCTCCACGTACTATAACGTATATTCAATTCAATATCTTATTCTTCTAACAATTATAAATCGGTTAGTTAACAGGCCTTACTCGAGCAACTCTCCACTCATCTGCTTTCTTACTCTGGAGCCATCCCACCATAGACCCTAACCCAGATCACTTCCTTCATTGACTTTTAACACGTACATACCGTGAAAAATTCACATATACCTCAGTCACTTTTTCATTTACTTTCATTAACTAAGACTATAGATTATGCCACTATCACCACCATTACATCATCCTGTACCACAACACCCAATTCCACCATTTAGATCGCCTCCACCAGCAGAAATGAATAGTAACAATCCATATATTCCTCAGCAACAGCAAAATTACAATCAATATGCGCCAGCTTCAGGCGCAGGTATAGCTGGTAATATATATCAACCACAACAATCACAACAGCAGCAACACCCAACATCGCATTCTCAACAACCGCAATCCCAACAACAATCATATGGAGCGCCATATGGAAATCTTTTCAATGATCCAAGTGCACAAATTGGAATTGAAGTTGGAAGAAATGCACTTAATTATGGTCAAGAATATCTTGGTCGTAATGTAAGTATTCGAGCGAAGCGAGCAACGGGTCCGGGCAGAGCCCGGCCGCCGGAGGCAGCCAGCACGGGACTAACAATTTCTAGATCAATCAATATGTTTCGATATCAGCATTGAAATACTATTTTCAAGTCTCAAATTCTTATGTACTGAGAAAGATTTTACTTGTTCTTCTTCCTTGGCGTCATAAACCATGGTCTAGACAAATCTTACGTTCAGATGGTTCTGCTGTTGATAGTTATGCTACTGCTAGAGATGATATCAATGCTCCTGACATGTATATTCCAGTAATGGGATTCACAACTTATATTTTATTAAGTTCAGTATTTGCTGGTTTACATGGTACTTTTCATCCCGAAATTCTTGGTTATGTTGCATCAAAAGCTATTGCATTTGTTATCATTGAATTGATGATTATTAAATTGGGTACTTATTTACTTAGTTCAAATTCCAAATTACTGGATTTTGCTGCATATAGTGGTTATAAGTTTATTGGGATTATAGTTACTATGTTGGTAACATCAATTATTTCTAATAATATTATTATGTGGTGTGTATTTTTATATACTTGGGCTTCGAATTCCTTCTTTTTATTACGTTCTTTACGTTATATTTTATTACCAGATAATAGCCAAACAAGCTCCACTTATAATTCTAGTCAAAGACAGCGAAGAATTCAATTTTTATTCTTTTACAGTTTTGTTTGTCAATTTATTTTGATGTGGGTTTTAATAGGTTCTTAAGTTGAAATCGAAAAAACTATAGTGTTGTCGGTAGCTATCTGTTACTGATCAACATTTTATTTATGAATAAGTTCATTATTTCATTTGTGCTATTCTCTTATGTCATGCCATCTTCTATGCTCTTTAGAATAAGTTATATTAATAAATAAATTACAAAAACTCTACTTATATATACTTTTTGTATTCAATAAATAATAAAATTAAGTTATATATTAGTTCCTTTTTGCCAACATTTCCAACCTTTTCATTGTTTGTTCTTCATAATTTGAACTATTACGGTCGATAGATATGTTGTTATTTTTATCACCATCATTGTTACTGTCATTTTCAAGAACTTCTCCACCTCCTCCTTCTAAAATCCTTGCCGATTTAACCCCTTTATACTCTTCATTTCCTTCATAATTCTTGGAAACACATAATTGAGCTCCATCTATTCCTTCAAATATAATTAATACAGTAAAGAATTTCTTTCCCTTTAAATCAGGAATTACCACCACGTGATCTATTGAACCAAATTTTGCAAACAATTTAGTAATTTCCTCTTCATTTTTCAATTTTGATCCTTGACGTATACGGAGTTTAACTGTACGTGAATTTTCGGAAATATCATCATTTATATCTGATTCTGGAGTTGATGTTGATATAGATGCTGATGGTATTGTAGATATTCCTCTTACCCTCTTTTCCATCTTCTCTTCATGTAACTTCCGCCTTTTTAATCCTTCCATTTTTAACATTTCTAACCTCCTTTTCCCATCTAATGATGATTTGATTGATTCAATTGCATCTCGTTCATTTTCTTCTAATTCCTTTTGTAATTTTCTTCTATTCACATCTAATTCTTTCTTTCTTAATTCTTTTTCAATCCATCCTCTCCTTAATTGATCATAACTCTTCCTTAGTTCATTGGATATTAATGTCTCTAATGCTAAATTTAAATTATGAAAAGTGATCTTTGCCTCTTCAGAAGGATTTTTATCAGGATGATACTTCAATGCAATTTTACGATATGCTCTTCTAATAGAAGTTTCATTACTATCATCATTAATTTCAAGTAACTGATATAAATCTAGTTTATCCGATATGATAGTTGGATTTATTGACATTTTTGAATTATTTATAATTAAATATATAAATTAAAATAAAATACTTCACCACTTTCAATTCATCTGATAATACTTATGAAGTATGTAAACCTAACCACTATCACAATAATGCCGCGCATTATCTAATCTCATCGAGAACAAACTGTGAACCTACTTTACTTGAAGACTTTTAATCTTTTAAGCTAAGTTTTACTTCAACTCTTTATAGTTGCTATTCTATTACAATTAATAATATTGGTGTGATTTTATAGCATATTATATTCTATTCATTAAATCACCTTATAAACGCGGTTTATAAGATATAATCCTAATTCTGTACATAGCACTTTCATCACCAACCGATCTTAAATCATATCACCTTATCGTCTTATCACCTATATCACCACCACTACTCACCAATACCACCCATGTCATGCTTTCTTTTAAAAATTCAACCCTTCTATCAATTGCTGATAAATATCTTCCTTATGGATTAACTAGAACTCAACTAATTCGTCTATTAAAAGCATCATTAGGATCTTTACTCTGCTTTATGTTTTGTATTATACCATCTGTTGAAAAGCATCTTGGCAATGCAGAATATCTATTATCTTTAATAGCAGTTAGCATGAATGGTGGTAGGAGAGTTGGTGCTATGATTGAAGTAACTGTCTTAGCATTATCTGGTTTAACGGTTGGTTTAGCATATGCTGCCTTTGGTAGATATTTTGCAATATTAATTGCAGATAATACTGGTGATATGACAAAAGCATTAGCATTTCTAGCCGTTGTAGAAGTTATTATATTATTATTTATTGGATTTATAAGAAGTGCTTCACCAAGATTATTTATATTTGGATTTTTAATATTTTTAATTGTTCATTTCACATTTCTAAGTTCATTAGACACTTCAATGTCTGAATGGGCAAAAAGCTTCTCATTGCCATTATTATTTGGAATTGGTATTTGCTTATTTATAAACCTAACTATTTATCCAGAATTCGGTTCGACTTTTCTTGGAACAACCGTCTTGGACAGTTTAAATGAAGTTCATGTTCATATCAATTCAACAGTTGATTATTTTATAAATTTTAATAAAAAGGATTCAGAAAAGAGTTTATCAAGTTTACAAAAACAACGATCAACAATAAGAAAAAAAGTAGCAATATCAAAATCAGTTTTAACAGAATCGACATTTGAAATGACTTATTCTTATATGGCACCACAAGAATTGAAACCAGCAGTGAAATTATTATCCCAAATAAGTGCTGGTACAAGCGCAATAGTAGGAGCATGTGAATTAGAATTTGCATTATTAGGTGATGATAAAGATAAAACTGATGATGATATAACAAAAGAAATTGCCCATGCTGATGCTGATATATTAATAAAATTTTTAAATAGTATTCACGAACCAGTTTCATCACTTTCAAATGCTATTTCATTAAGTTTTAATTGTATAAAACTAGCACTATCATATGGATATGATGTACCTGATCATTTAGTAAAGATAATAAAGGAGAATGAAGATGAAGGTGATTCACATTCTACTACAACCCACTCTGATACAACCTATTCAGCGAAAACTCCCCCTCATCCTGATAAAATTACTCTAGAAGCAATTGATAAAACCCTTCAATTACTTGTTCTTACAATTACAAAATATGATAATTCAATCCCCAAACAATTAGAAGCAGCAGCAATATTTGAAAATAACTTAACAAATAATAAAAACAACTCCACTGAAACAAATATTCTACTCCCTAGAGATGAATATTTCCTTGTATCATCATTTCTTTTAAATTTTAGAGAAGTAGCTAACATCACATCCAATCTTCTTTCAAACTGTAGGCAGATTGTTGAACATAGAGCAAAAAGAGAATCACGAGGATTTTTTGGTAGATCATTGTGGTTTTTTTCAATTTCATCAAAGAAGATTCTTCGTAAATATCTTTGGACAGGAGAAAGTGATATTAAAGAAGTTGATATTGCAAGTGTACATAGTAAAATCAATAGGAAAGATGATGAGAAAAATGAAGAGAAAGAAAGAAAAGGAACCCTTATTCGTAATGCAATTGCCGATATTGTTGAATTTCCTAGTAGATATAGTTTTCATGTAAAATTTGCATTCAAATATACTGTTTTGATAATGTTGGTATCATTTCCAGCTTATTCAGCAAGTATGAGAACATGGTATGTTGATATTAAAGGTACTTGGGTTGGTTTTGTTGCAAATTTAGTATTAGAATCATCAGTAGGAACTACTGCAACGTTATTTGTTATTAGAACAGTAGGATTAGTTATAGGATCTGCTTGGGGATATGCTGCCTATGAAGCAGGATGGTCGTCTACAACAACAGGTGGTAATGTAGTAATGAGTATAGTAGTAGGTATTGGATTAATAATTGGCTATTATTTCATGATTGCATCCCCATATCCCAAAGCAGCACTTATAGGAATAGTTAGTTCAACTATAGTAATTCTATCAACAAAATATCCAATAGTACCTGGTACAATAAGAGATAATTTTGCAAAAAGATGTATAGCAATGCTTGTAGGAGGAGCAGCAGGAGTATTAGTTCAAGTAATCATATTTCCAGTTAAAGCTCGAGTTGAGCTAGTAAACCAAATAGTGGCTAGTTTAGAATATTGTGAAAGAATAGAAGGAACAATAGCACAAGGAATAGAAGGGAAATCATCATCATATATTTCCGCCCAAGAATCATATTCAAAATTAGAAAGATTGTGGAAAAAAGCTGGGAAATGTTTAGCATTAGCAGAGAGTTATAGTAAGTAATCTCTGACGGGCACCACTACCACTACCGGCACGATCTGTCGCGTGCTTCGCGAGCAGAAGTTTGGTTAACATTACTAACTGAATTTAGGAATTCAAGCAAAACAAGAACCTCGTTTAAAAGGTTCATTTAAACATTTAGACAAAGTTTATGATGAAATCATCTTTGCTTTACATCAAATTATAGATAAATTTCATAATATTGCATTTCTACGACGACAATATGGATCAGCAATTCTTGATGATCTTAGTGTAAGTTTATATAGAAGAATGGATCCGAGTAGAACCCGGGCGCCGGGAGTAAAGAAAAACTAACAAAATAGCCTTATGTTTATTCATATCGTAGAGATGTTTATGGATGCTTAGTAAATACATTTAGAGTGATTGAAGTAGCATTGCAAATGAAAGAACCATTACCTCAATTCTTACCTAGTGCTAGAATTGCTCATTTAAGAGTTATTAATAGAGTAAGAGAAGTGCTTGTTAATGAAAACATCCCCCCTACAAGAGATGTTAGCCGACAAGGTTCTATTAATGAAGAAGAAGATTTTGAAATCCGACCTTTAACTCAACTAGAAAAGAAAAATAGCATGTTAAGGCAAACATATATGGCATGGTCAGCAACCAGTTCTGCATTAGAAGAGATTATTGAATATGTTGAAGAATTAGCTAATTTAACAAGATTATTAATTGGAGTTAATAATTTCAGATATGGATTTCTAAGTA
This sequence comes from Sugiyamaella americana, assembly GCA_030583405.1. NCBI lineage: Eukaryota > Fungi > Ascomycota > Dipodascomycetes > Dipodascales > Trichomonascaceae > Sugiyamaella > Sugiyamaella americana. Next base: position 12,115 of record JAJMID010000111.1, read on the forward strand.
GACCATTAAATGAAACGGCTGGCGAACCAATGTTATCAACTGACGAAAAGCCATCAACCCCTGCTTCAAATTTCGACAATGAACATGAAGATACAGTTCCAGATCTTAAAAAAATACCAACAACATTAAGAAGAAGAAAATTTTCTGCATTTGATAATCCAATAGGAAGCGCAGCTGGAGATAATGAACGATATGACTTATCCAAAACGCTCTCACAGATAGAAGAAACCTACGGCACAAGCGATACCAACATGAGAAGAGTCAGTTCCAGTTCAAGTGGTGATGAAGAATTACCGTTATCATTAAAACGAATCATGACCGGAAGATATAGAGGAAGAAGAAGAATATAATCCCACATATCCATATCTATCCATCCGTTCATTGCCTCCGGCGGCCGGGCTCTGCCCGGACCCGTTGTCCCCGCTTCGCGGGGAATTTATTTGTTTGATTCAATTACCTCAATTCCCCGCGGAGCGGGTACAACGGGTCCGGGCAGAGCCCGGCCGCCGGAGGCAATATGTATATTTATTCTATTAAATGCAATTCAATTTCTATATGTCATTAAAAAAAAGATGAAAGGAAAGAAAGGGGGTATTTAGGATCATTATTATACTTTTTCTAATTCTTCCATTGTGGATAATCTTTCATCATTACTGAAAGTTGTTGATGCTGCTTGTCTTATTCTATCAGGATTTATTGATTCAACAATCATCATTGCTAAGGCACTTGATGGAAGTGAATGAAGTAATCTTATATGAAGCCCTTTAAAAAAAGCTCTGAAGAATCCTACTTCTTTTATTAAATTCGTTGCAACTTTAAAAACTCCTAATTTATCGTCGGGTCGTAATAGTGCTATTTCTTCTGATAATGCGACTTGTTGACGTGTTTTAATAACATCAAGAAAATTCGATGCAAATGCTGCTGATGAACTTGCTGCTGCTGATGCTATTCCATAATCAGTTGTTTTTAATGGAGATGATGATGAGGATTCTAATAATTCCTTTGTATATTCATAGGTGGTCCACCATACTATTGAATGAGGTAAAAATACTGCTACTCCCATCCAATATCCTCTAAATAATCCTTTAATTCCATCAAGATGATAAATGGTTCTTGCTAATGCAATAGTATTTATTGCTGGTCCTTGATGGATTTGTTGTCTTGCTTTCAGAACTTCCATTGGCGTCCAAATGAAACTACTCGTTAATTGAGAAACTGCTCCACTTGCTATATAATTCGATAATGCTGCTTCTCCTAAATAAGGGGCTAATGCCTTTTTACTTTCTCTATAAGCAACCATATAAACAGTAAATGCTGGTGCCGATAATGAAAGTGAAGCACCAATGCCTCGGAAATAATACCGTACTGGTAAAAAGTAACTGAAATTTGTTGATGTTTGTTGTAAAGTTCTCAATGTATCTAAAGGATAGAAAACTAATTTACTACCAACTGCTCCTAAAACTGAAGCAGCAATAGTTTCTAAAGACATGATGAAACGAAGTTGTGAAGTTGTTCTGATGACTCAATCTATATGTTGACAATAATAATCTAAGTTATGATCGAAGATCGTGTGATCTATAAACCAAAATCTATAACTAAATGAATCAAACAAACTAAATTCCACCTAAACTTCAAACTTAACCCCTAAACCAAAATGCGGGGAATCCAAATATTCAAAAGTTTAAAATCAACTGCACGAGGAAGAATCGTAAGGTACCAAGCAGTACTGTATCTGTAACTTATCTGTATCTAGCTGTTAAGATTAATTATGACGTCCAACAACGTAAGCACCCTAATCGTTTAATATTAACCTTTTTCTTCAAAATTATTTAGAGAATGAATTTTATAATCAACAACGAATGATATTAGCGTGAATTTTATGACCAAATAACAATATCTTTCAATCTAAAACTAAATGATTTAGTACCATAAGAAAATATTTCGGAACGATAACTAGAGCACATGCACGAATATTTAGGACCGATCTCGGAGATGGTGCAATTACACTAATCTTGGTTGGGTTAAGAGTTTTTCCTCAATCGATGAGCAAATCATCCTTCAAAAAAATTAAACTCAACGGATAGCCGTGCAAGGGTCTGGCGCAGCTGCCTCCGGCGGCCGGGCGCTGCCCGGACCCGTTGTCCTCGCTCCGCGAGGAGTATAGGGGGTGGTTGTTGATGCTGCTATACGGGGATTTAAAATAAATGTATGGTGGGTTTAGATAATATTGTTTGGGTTTCGTTTTGTTATACATACACCTCTTACTATCGATTATCCAATAACCATTATGAATACGAGATAGTTTTCCATATCTTCGAACGCCGGCTCGTAATAGCGAAATATATACTTGAAGCTCATCTATAGTCATCAATAATTCGGAGATCATTGAGGTTAAAGTTAACACTCTGAGGTTCTCTTTCCTTATTACCACAATAATTAATCGGATACATATATAAATAAGAGCTACAGCCCGCTGGGCCGACTATTACCCGATGGCTTGCAGATATTAGACCCCTATTCTCCGAGCGTAGCGAGGAGCAACGGGTCCAGGCAGAGCCCGGCCGCCGGAGGCAATGGGGAATGGGAGAGATGCTATTATTATTAAGTTAATTATTATTATTATACATTAAAAATATGTATTATGCTTATTCTGGTTTCTTACAAACATAAAGCATCATTGGGGTGAAGAGACCTTCTTTAGCACCATTGACAAGGTGAACAGCAGCTTCTTCAAGTGCAATGGTGACTTTTTTGGAACCAGCTGGAGCAACACCAACCTTTTCTAATAAACCAGTTGCTTCCATGGTGAAAGCACGTCCTAATTTAGATGTACGACAGAAGGTAAAGAAATCACCAATGGTTTGAACCCATTTCCAATCACCAGTAAGAGGATAATACCATGGGATTTTGTCACCAACATCAGCCATATCTTGTTGATGAACGATTTCAAATCCAACTCTCTTTAATGCTTCTTCAGCAACTTCGGATTTGAACATTTTTGGAATACCATCACCAATTTCAATACCATAAGCAATTTCACGGTGACGAGGATTAGTTTCATCATAAGCATCAGTTAATACCCATTCATAAACACCGAAAGTTCCACCTGGTTTTAAAACTCTATAGATTTCTCCATAAACACCAGCCAAATCAGGAGCATGAACAGTTGCTTCAATAGCATAAACAGCATCAAAAGAAGCATCTTCAAAATCCATTTGCATGAAATCACCCTTAACAAAAGATAACTTATTATCAATACCAAACTTCTTAGCATAAGCATTACCACGAGAAATTTGATAATCATTATTATTTAAACCAACAATTTCAGCACCAGTAAAACGGTGGATTTCTCTTGCTGGACCACCAACACCACAACCAACATCTAAAACCTTCATATTTTCATTAATGCCCATCTTTAAAGCTAAATAATGTTCATGTCTAGCAGTAGCTTGTTTAAATGCTTCACCAGGATAATATCTAGAGAAATGAAAAGAAGATCCCCATCCATATTCATAGAAATCAGTAACTAAATTGTAATAATGTTTAGTTAAAGAAGCATAATCATCTAATCTAGCTTGTTTATCTTCATCAGTTTCTTGTTTTGGACCTTTATTATCCCAGTGTTTGAAATAACCATCAACAGCAGCTTGTTGAGCATCACGGTTTTTAGAAAGAACAGCACCAAAACCACCGCGTTCACCAGAACCATGCATAGCTTTGGCAAAGTCAGCATCAGCTTTAAAATCTTTTGGAGCAAGTTTAGTAGTCATCTTTTTTGAATATAATATTTATACGAAGTTGAGTTCGTTTATTAGAAGTTGAATTTTCAAAAATATTAATTTTTTATTAACTAAAACACCAAAAGTTCAAGCACCTTAAAGCAGGTATTTATTCTTCATGGATCAGGAAATTAAGGGGAGATTTTTCATCCTAAATAGGAAATAGGGGTTGCGAGGAATACGACAGCAGAATAAACGACAAATACGTAAAAGCATAAGAATTAGCCGTTGGATTGGGAGTTATGCGGTTAGTTGACATTGATAAACGTGTTAACGGTTAAAAAGATTGTAAATGTATGCAACATGTGAAAACGCTAATGGTGTTATCGTACCTCCGGCGGTGTATACGGTAAGGCGGAGCCATGAGGAGATGGAGATGATCCGGCGGGCGGGGACGATACGAAGCAAACGAGATAGGCGCAGTACAGTACTAGGTAGTTGGAGATTAAATGAATCATTATGGCCATGAATCAACGATAGGAGAATGTAAGATGTAGCCATAGTTTCGAATGCATTTTACATCAAACATCGGTTTCAATCACTAATCGGGTCCACCTCGAAGATAAGATATAACACCCACCTACTAGCTTTTGTTCCTACTCCTAGTCCGCAGTTTACGAAGCGATATATACTTATATATCGATATATTGAAATAGAAAGACTTGCTTCGTGTATATACATACAGCGTTCATACATGCCAGTACTACCCAATCTACCGGGAGTAGAACAAATACGCGAGGAACTACGGGTCCGGGCAGAGCCCGGCCGCCCGAGGCAAAAAGATCGTGAGAAACAAACTAGATTAAGATAAAATTAAATATTTCTTCTTTGTTGAAGGTTAGATTGATCAGTTGCAGAACTTATACCATTGGTTGATTCTTGATTCCATGAAAGGTAAGAATGATCACCAAGTTTACGTGGTTTAATAAGATGTTTAATTAAGAATAGAATGCCTAAAACAAAACAAAGACCAGATACAACAAGATAAGCAATACCAAGGAAAGGATTACGACCACCAATGACAGTTCTAGTTGATAGAACTAAAGATTTCGAACCGTTAAATTCCAAAACTTCAAAATTAAGACCGATTTGAACTTCATAAGTTCCGCTTCCAAGAGGAGTAGTATCATTTCTTAATGCTAATTTAGAAAAAGTTGGTAAACCAGCAGTTCTCATCCAATTTTGAAAAGATTCCCAAGTAGAAATATCAGGAATAGGATGTTCATCATCATAACCATTTGGGAAACGTTTAATCCAATTAACAGGAGGAACAACTTCTTCATTTGTATAAGCAGTCTTTCTAAATCTATTTCTATCAGTTGACCAAGCAATTCCTTGATCAGTCATGAAATAAGTTTCATTATCTTTATTTGAACCAGGTGTATTTAGAAGAACGGGAGAACTAAAGGTATCATTAAAATAAGAATTTGCGATTAAACCACATGGATAATAAGGTCTTCCATCAGGGGCCAAAGTTAATGGTTTACAATCATCAGGAGATTTTAAAGAATGATTACTAACTGCTTTACCATTTAATTGATCTTCACTAAATGATTGTACATAACGACGATGATTTTGAAAAAAGTTTGTCAATCTATAAAACATAAATACCGGATTACCCATTTCAGTAGGAATTTCAAATCTTAAGAAACAAGTAGCATTATTATCACTTGGACCCGGATTTTCAGTTACAGATAATTTCCATTGAGGAGGATTTGTGGGTAATTTACCACCTTTGAAAACTTGTGACGAGACGAATTGGTCAGGAATATTAGCAAAATCATTCTGGGGAGCCTTTTGTCCACAGTAACTATAATCAATAACTAATTCTTGAACTTGATTTGAAGCAAATAATAATAAACCACCAATAGGAGCGAAAATAAACGCAATGGTGAAGAATAAAGGAAGAACCGTTTTAGGAGTTAAAATTGGTTGCCATGCTTTCAAACGTTGTTGTCTAAATGCAGTATTTGGTGGTCTTCTTGATTTTTGTTTAGTTTCAACGGGACGTTCAATAGAGTCTGTATCTGAATCCATATTGAAGGTGGTATAGGTAAGGTGTTAGGTAAGAGTGATGTGAGAGTGATGATGAGTCTAATGATAAGCTGATGATTGGAGTAGATTTAAAATTTAAAGAGTGAAAACCTAGTAAGATTGGTAGATAAGAGCTGATTGATATACAGAAGTTATGAAGATGAAGTTGTAGTTGATGGTGAAGTTGAAGTTGCGAATAAATTTAAATAAATGTAAAAGACAAACACAAACTATACAGTCAATAGTAATCACTATTATGTTACAATTCCTATACCAAAATTGCTTCCGGAGCTTCCATACGTATTTAACGTATATGAATATAAATTATAACAAAGTTATTAATATGGTTATAACTATTAATACCTTTTCAATGTCCTTTCCAACTGAAAAGTAAATATAGAAATGGCGTATAAGGAAATAACTTTTCGAGGCTATCTTCAAACAAAAGATATTAAAAACAGTTGCAAATCGTGGCTATACATTTTAGTAACTATTTGATTTTATATGAATATTATGTTTATAAAGGTTTTTATTTCGTATAGGACGAGGAAGGAAGTTCGGGAGGTGGGGGGGATGGATGTGCGCTATGAAGAGGTAAAAGATGTTTATATTAGATAGTAGTATAATTTTAATAGATATTATAGATGATAAGATAGTGAATTATGAAATAAATAAATAATATTAAGAAAATAATGAAAAGGAGGCAAGATAAGAGGAGATTAGCGAAATACTTCACATGACTATATAGGGGTAGTTTAAATAGTAACCATTCCAACGACGTGGACTAAGTACAAGCGCTTAGTAGAATAAAGCAAACTGCTATACTATATTCTATATATATACCTATATGTCTATCTATTTATTATACTCATTTACCTATTCCACCTCTACCTAACCTCTCATTTTGAATCAAAATTAATTCCGTAAACAAAATTAAATGAAGTTACTGTCACTGTTAATATTGCTAATATTATAATTACATTCTTCCTACCTTCTCGTAATTGGCCTTATCTACCTCACCAACACTGCCAAGCCGAATCCCCCTGCATACTATTCGTTATTATAATACAAAGTCATATTGCTACAATAATTTCCACCATTTTACCTCGTTAATCAAATCAAAGCATCGTATTATTAAGTTCAACCCACTCAGTTTGGTTTACCCTCTTTAAATCACGTGCTGCTCATATCAATCGACATACAAACCAACTCCTCTGTTCAGTTAATGCTATTAAATATCAACTTATGTCGAGGGAAGAAAAGGATTGATAAAATTCACAATATTTAATTTAGATTAGCATTTATTAGTTATTCCTAGTAGAATAATAGAATATAGTAGTGGTGTAAGAAAATTGTATGTTTAAGGAGGATGATATGAATGGCGCGTAATACTAACTGGATTGTAGGGATAGAATAAACGGTATAAGGTGATTCTTATAGTAAAGATATAGCTATTGATATAATAAGGAGTTTGATATAATAGTGATAGTTAGTGATAAAGTGGTGATAGTAACAGTGACGGTAATAGTGACAGTGGTAACAACAGCAATAGCAAGAGCAATAGCAATAGCATAGCAGTAGCAACATAACACTAATCCAACACTCATCAACCAACACCTACAAGCTTATCCTACTTATAATCTAATTTTATCTGATTAACAATGGACTATTCAATTCTTGATAATAATGGTAATAATCGTTCATATCAATATCAACCAAATGATGTAGGTCATATAAGTCCAACTAATGATCAAAGAAATAACTATTATGCTGCTGGATATGGAAATCAGAGAGTACAACAAGATGTAAATCAAGCACAACAATTACCACCTACTCAACAACAACAAGTCCCTCATAATCAACGGCAGAGTTCATATATTACTATTCCTGAAGAACATCCGATTGATTCAAATTCAAATTCATCTAACAAAGGAATTTCAGCACAGCATCAACGGTCATTATCAAGTGGTAATGCATTAGGCGCGGGTTTAGGATTAGCTATTGGATCACCTCAATCAAAGAGGAATTCTAATCCAGTTGGTCAATTAGCACAACAGCAGTTAATGCAACAAATCCCACAACAGTTATCCCAACAAATACCACAACCACCTCTACAACAAATACAACCCCAAAATCAATCACAACAACCATACTATTCAAATAGAATCCATTATAGCCCTCGTTTAACAACCAATTATGATTTATCTCATGATAGTCCTAATTCCCCCAACATCCATGGTCCATATAATGCAAATAGATATTCTTCACCAATAAATGTTGGTACTCCATCAACTCCTAGGAGATTATCAGCATCACATAATCCTTGGGCTTCACCAATGGGTACTCCTGGTGCCACTCCAATAGCAGGTCCTACAAGAGGTTCACCAACTAGATTTTCTGTACAATCTAATAGTTCTATTTATACAACCGATTTAGCATTTTCTCCTCCACAAGCATCACCAAGAAGATCGCCTAATAGGCAGCTAAGACCTCCGCAGGGACAAGGTAGTCAATCACCTGGTTCGCCAATGCATATATCAACACCACCTGTAGGTCAATATCCCCGATTATCAGGACTCCAAATATCAACATTTCAAGGAGGTCAAGGTCAGGGTCAAATATCACCAGGAAATCAACATCTTCCCCAACAATTACTTGCTCAACAACCTCCCCAATCTAAAGAGATACAAGATCAACATCTTCTACAACAACAGCAACAACTTCATTCAGGTCCTTTAACTGCTCCTCCAACTGCTCCACCAACTATTCCTCCTCCCAATCAAGTAATCCCTTTAATTCCTATTGCACCAGTTTTTAGACATATTCGTGCTAAATCAGAACTTACTCCTCTTACTCATACTCAACCAAAGTATAGAAGAGCTAACCCAGAAGGTGGATTTATATCACCATTAAATGCACTTACTTCAAATTTATCATCAACTTATCACTTTTGCAATCCAGAATTTAATTATCAATCTTCCAAAAATCCAAGAAGAGTGTTAACAAAACCTTCAGAAGGTAAATTAAACAATGGATATGATAATTCAGAATCAGATTACATTCTTTATGTTAATGATATTTTAGGAATTGAAGAGCAAAGGCGGTATCTAGTATTGGATATACTTGGTCAAGGTACTTTTGGTCAAGTTGTTAAATGTCAAAATATGTATAATAAAGAGATTGTTGCAGTTAAAGTAATTAAAAACAAACCAGCTTATCTAAATCAAAGTATGATGGAAGTTTCAATACTGGAACATTTAAATAATTACGTTGACAAGAATGATGAACATAATTTACTAAGATTAAAAGATCGATTTTTACATAAAGAACATTTGTGTTTAGTATTTGAACTACTTAGCAGCAATTTATATGAATTAATTAGACAAAATCAATTCCATGGATTAAGTACAAATTTAGTACGAGTATTTGCACAACAATTATTAGATTCATTAACAGTTTTAAAAGAAGCAAGATTAATTCATTGTGATTTAAAACCCGAAAATATTCTATTAAAATGTTTAGATTCACCAGTAATTAAAGTAATTGATTTTGGATCAGCATGTCATGAAAGACAAACTGTTTATACATATATACAAAGCAGATTTTATAGATCACCAGAAGTAATTCTAGGACTTCCTTATACAACTTCAATAGATATGTGGTCATTAGGGTGTATAGTAGCCGAATTATTCCTTGGATTACCTATTTTCCCTGGCACATCTGAATACAATCAATTATGTAGAATTACTGAAACTTTAGGTAATCCTCCTAATTGGATGATTGAAATGGGTAAGAATTCTGGTCAATTTATGGAAAAATATATCGACGAATTCGGTCGTAAACAATATAGATTAAAATCAAGAGAAAAATATTCAAGAGAATTTAATTGTGATGAACAACCAAGTAAAAGATATTTCCCAAGTACAAATTTAAGAGAAATTATCCGTGATTATAGATTACCAAGGCAAAATATGACTAAAGAAGAAATTGATAGAGAAATGCACAATAGATTAGCATTTGTTGATTTTGTACAAGGATTATTAAATTTAAATCCATTTGAAAGATGGACTCCACAGCAAGCATCAATGCATCCATTTATAACTGAAAGTAAATTTGTTGGACCATTTGTGCCTAGTAGTGTTAAGGGGGTAACTCCAGCAGCAACTCCAGAAGGTTCAGTAACTGGATTACAATCACAATCACAATCACAGGCATCAAGTCAACCACCAACTCAATCACAATCATCTCCACCTCCACCTCCACCTCCACAAGTGCAACCACAACCTCAACCACCAGTACAAGCACAACAACCACCGCCACCACCTCCTCCACAACCACAACCAATACAAGCAACACAACAATCTTCTCACGCTGCTCGTAATCATCACGATTCAAATAACTATTATAATAACAACATTACCAACTCACATCTACCTCAACCTCATCAACCCCAACAACCCCATCAACCTCATCAACCTCATCAACCTCATCAACAGCGGTATCACATCCAGCCTCCTCCAATCCCTCAACATTATCATTCGCAGCAACCTACCACCAGAAGACAAAGAGCAACCACCATTGGTCAATTGGATGCTATTCCTGGTCCTATTCAAAGAGCAACTGCTTTAATGAATCCAACAAATTTAATTCGTGCTCAACCAAGTCCTGCCTATATCCCGCCTCCTGACATTTATACAACCCATAGTGGAGAATCAAATCCAAATACAACTACTGATATTAATAGACAAAATGAAAATAGACAACAAAATCAATATGAAGTAGTAAGAAATCTTGAAGATGGATTATCATATATGAGTTAAAATGTAGAAATTTTTGCATTCTCTTCCTTTTATCCCTTTTGCCTCCGGCGGCTGGGCTCTGCCCAGACCCGTTGCCGTGCTCCGCACGGAAAGTGCAGTGTGCATATATCTACGTACACCCGTCCCTTACCTCGCGAAGCGAGGTACAACGGGTCCGGGCAGAGCCCGGCCGCCGGAGGCATAAGTACCGCTGAAGGTACGTACTCTTACGCGTAAAATAAATTCTAACAATTAAAATTAATAAATATTTTGGTAGTTATACTGAGAAACAGAATAGCTACATGCTAATTACAATTAAAGCAGAAAGGACGTGAACATTTTCTTTCAGCAGTTGCTGTACATCTATCTGCTAATGCTGAAAAATCTATTAGAGGACTAGATTTACTACTATTAACAGGAGGTTTTGATAAATACTTGTTGTTCTTAATTGGTGATGAATAGATTAATTGTCGTTCTGGTGAAGAATTTATAGTTCTTGTCGGTGAATTATATGGTGAACGAGGTATTAATTCATCATCATCACTGCTTTCACTATTAAATAAATAACTGGTAATGCTGTTAGAGGGATCATTCTTTCTTGTTCTCTTAGGTGTTGTAGTTGGTGTTAGTTTCAGTATTTTAAAGGGTGAGCTATTCTTTGGCGTTTGATTTTTATTTGAATTTTTATTTGAATTACTCTTGTTACTGGTTAAGCCTTTTTTATAAATTACATTTGATTCATTTAAATATCCATCCTTTCTTATACTACCAGGAGCTATTGCAATTTCATCTTCATCACTAACTATTTCTACACCATCCTCCTCACCGCTTCTCTTAATTCTCCTTATTTCATCTTTCTTCCATGAACTTATACTATTCATATTATCTTCTGTCCATAAACTTCCTGAGTCCTCTTCCATCTCTTCTAAATGACCATGATCTTCTATTATCTCTCCAGTGTTAAGATCAATTATATCAGTTTCCAATTCTAACTTTGGATCCCCATACTTTTCAAATATTTTATCCCATGCTTGCGATAACTTAGATTCAGTATCAGCTCTTTTTAGCTTTATTTCACTATCAAATTCATCTTCTTCATCTTCACTGGTTTCAATAGCTTCATCACTAGATTCAATAGATTTATTGATATCCGAATTATATTCTTCTATTTCAGAATCTGAGGCAGAATCCGAATGAAGACTACGGATCATTATGATATTATCGGGTTCATTTAGTTTTAAATTAGTTGTAAGATAAGATAACTATAGAATAGTAGAGTTCTAATTTGATAATGTCTTCGCGAAGGTTAAATTAGGATGCACGTAAAGCGCGTTAAAAATATTAAGCCGCGTTGAGACCCTGCAGGGCCCTGCGTTGGATTTAAGTTAGGTGGTTATAGTAATGTCTCTAATTCCTACTTATTCATTTTTCAATCATTTATTGGAATCGGTAAATTCATACAACTAAAATTTGTAAACTTTTGACTGCTACTTCTGCATCACGTAGAGAGATTATTTTCAGAATAGATAGCAGTGATTACCGCACTCGATTATGTCTGTTTTTATGGGTTTTCTCAATGATAGTTCAAAATTATTTTGATGTTACAATAAAGTTTGTTTTACAACACACTTGGTATTTGTGTGTTATTAAAATGGTTTCAGATGGGAATAATTTCAGTATCGATCTTTATTTAAGTATAAAATAGTCCATATATCTATATAATCTCATTGATATGTACTTAAGATAAGTTGATTTAATAAAGTATATACTTTCAAGTCTTTATATTTAGAACCAGGTGTCCGGATAAACAGCCAAGTATAAGGTTATTTGCCGGCTATTACCATCTATTGGTGTAGATATTCATACTTTTCTTCTTTATCTTTTAACCTTGGAAAATATCAAATCCATATATGGAAAGTTACCCTAACCCAGATACACTGCTTTCCAATTTATGATTATCTTGCTTTTCAACAAAAGTTCCACGTGGCCTAATGGCAAGGCGTCTGACTACGAAATTAGCAGCTTAAGCAGCTAGTTAATGGTATATCAGGAGATTGCAGGTTCGACCCCTGTCGTGGAAGATGGTTCAGGTTAAATTCCTGATAACTTTTTTGCTATTTTCTCGCATGTTTGTTCATCTTCACTTTGTGCGTTTATTAGCAGTTAACTTTTAGTTTTTAAAAATTATTATTTGCGGCTCAGATCCCGCAATTTTCAGTTCTTAGTCCCACAAGTTCGATCCCCGCTATGGTAAGCAGTTCCAAGGTACATGTATATTGTCAGATTTATACCTCAATACATACTTTAATATATGCCTTTAATCACTTTATCCTCTATATAAAATATTTATATCATTTTATACGCCTAAACCCACTTCATAATTAGCTAGCTTTGAGATAGTACGTCAATCTCATCTCTTAATGGCTTATTATGCTCATTAACTTGACATATTTTTTCATGCATATACCGAATTATTAATATGCCGTTTATATGACGAAATGAAATTTGAATAGAAGTTTTGAATCAAAAACCACCTTCTCCTTAAATCCACTTTATTTTAAACCAAGTTTAAATTCAAAATGTCAACTGGTGCTCCTCAAGCTGAACTCAATCAAGCTAATGATTTAATTAAAACTCATAAACTGCTTTTCGTATCAAAAACTTGGTGCCCTGATTGTCATTATGGTAAAAAGGTATTTTCTGATTTAAAAGCTTCACCACATTTTGTTGAACTTGATTTATTAGAAAATGGTAAAGAACTTCAAGCTGCTTTTCTTGAAATTACTAAACAAAATACTGTACCAAATGTATTTATTGATGGTGAACATATTGGAACCGAACATGATATTAAGAGATTACATGAAAATGGAGAACTTAAGCAAAAGTTAGAAAACGCTGGATTGGTTTGAATGATATTATATAGTTAAGTATACTATATATGTCCTTATTTGATTTGATCAAATCCGCAAAGACAACTTAGTTCCTCACATAGTTAATAAAATTCTTAAAATTGATTTAATTTTTACATACTCCTAATGCTTATATAGCTAAACTATATACTTAAACCATAGCGGTTACTTTTTCCTCCTAAAATTACCTCGTTGGATATTTATAAATTACCTCTAGCAGCCTGCTCCCTTTCTATAGCTTCGAATAATGATTTGAAATTACCAGCACCAAATCCATCAAAATTATGTCGTTGAATAATTTCAACAAATACTGTTGGTCTATCCATTAATGGTTTTGTAAATAATTGCAACAAGTAGCCACCTTCATCAAAATCAATTAAAATATTTAAATCTTGAATCTTTTTGAAGTCTTCTTTAAGGGTAATTGACGATTTCGCTAATCTTAGTTGAATTGCTTCATAATAGGTAGATGGTACAGAAATGAATTCTACGCCTCTTGCTCTCATGCAACGAACAGTATGCAAAATATCATTTGTACGTAATGCAATATGTTGAACACCAGGACCATCATAAAAATCCACAAATTCTTCAATTTGGGATTTCTTCTTTCCATGAGCTGGTTCATTAATTGGCATTTTAATTTTTTCATCTGGTGATGCCATTACAACCGATTTAAGAGCAGAGAATTCAGTTGAAATATCTTTATCATCAACAGACCAGAATCTATGAAATCCTAATGTCTTTTCATAATAATCACATGCATCATCCATTTGATCCCAATCTTGATTACCAACACAATGATCAATTGCTTCAAGAGTTATATTATCATTAATAAGAAGATTAAATGGATCACTATTATTACTAACCTTACGATATCCAGGTAAGAAAACACCAGAATAGTTATTCTTTTGAATTAAACTATGAGTTGTATCACCATAAGTATTAATCTTGGCAATAATAACTGATCCAAAATCATCCCTAATTTCAGTAGGTGGTTGAATTGGTTTAGCACCATTTTCAATTGCTGAATTATAAATTGCTCTAACATCATCAACTGAAAATGCAACATCCTTAACACCATCACCATGACGAGAAATATGATTATGAATTTCTTGAATTAATTTATCCTCTTCACCATCGTCAGAACGCGATCTTAAAGCAGATACAAATACAAATCTTACATTATCAGTATTTTCAATTACATGAGCAGCAATGCTTCTTGAACCAGTTTCAAGTCCTTTATAAGCTACTGGACTAAATCCCATTCTAGTAATATAGTAAGAAGCTGCCTGTTTGGCATTACTAACATACCAAGTTACATGATCATAACCTTTATAACCACCAGTATCTTGAGTAAGAGCATCACCGGTAGTTACAGAATTTGTATTTGTTGGTACAGGAGACATTGAAGTTGAGTGAGAATTAAGAAATAACTAGTGAAGAAGGTAAACAGAGTAAGTTGTAACAAGGTAATAAATTATTATTCTTTCCTTTTAAGTTTGCTTAGTATGATTATATAAAAAGGGAAAGTATAAAAAAAGAGCCTATCAATTAATCTTTTAACAAAAAAAAAAAAAATTGAATCTATGGTTATATTTATATACGAAAGATTTATTAATAATCTAAACCGGAGAATATAGATATATATTAATCAAAGAAAAAGAAATAATCATTAATAACAAAAAGACTATATACAAAGAGAGAGTGCGACAAGAAGATGTCTAACTATTATTAACTCATGAACTAAAAAGCCTACGAAATCCAATTTCCGCATTGTACACTGCCAATTATACTTCATGTTATGTTAATCAACCCCCTTAAGGTGGTTAACCATGGCCTTCCCTAATCACATGGCTCCTTATCATACCTCCGTCGACATCCGAACCCCGCATGCCCATATAATGATTTAGTACGAGATGATTTGTACCTAACCCTCATATGCCACCGTCGACTGCCGGGATCAGCGATGATATTAATTTAATGCAGGTGTGAATGAAAGTTAACCTTGGGTGAGGAGATGCCGCGTGTTTAATCGTATTATGGAAGTGTTTACGAATTATGATAGTAGAACGTAGTGATACAAAATGATTGTAAAACGATTATAGTTTAATTTAATAGATTGGTATATTATATATATATCTATTTTTATCTTTGAAACAATAAACATCTACTATAAACTAACGATTCAATTGGATATTGCCCACAGTATCTAATTTCAATATGTCCGAGCCGCCGTTAAACATGCATAACGTTCGTGGATCATCATCCCCTGCATTTTGAAGATGTGCTGCAATAAAAAAGGTTCAGGATTAATAATTTGGTTCCGTCAATACGATTCCGTTGAGTCCGTCCAAACCCGTATAAGACTCTAGATGTTTATGAACGTTCGGATTTAGACGGGCGTTGTGTACCTGTGGGGGTGGTGGTTCGATTGCCTCCGGCGGCTGGGCTCTGCCCAGACCCGTTGCTCCTCGCTTCGCGAGGAGAGTGAAACTAGATATACGGGAGATTCGGGAAAATGGAGGTTTCCGAGCGAAGCGAGGAACAACGGGTCTGGGCGGAGCCCAGCCGCCGGAGGCAGATAAGATAGAAGGATAAATAACGTTATATTTTAATATATTGATCTTTCTCTAGCTAATGCTTCTTGAACCATATTACCGCAAAGTTTGGCGTAGGGATTGATTTTGGAGGATAATTGTTTGGCCATTTCACTACCGTATTCTCCAGCACAATAAAGAGCTTCTGAAGCCTTTTCTTCAAATTGCCATTTATTGTGGGAATTCTGCGTAAGTTCGGATTTTTGTATATAGATAGCTCCTAATTGTGAGTATGCACTTTGTAAGATTGTAGCTTGCATTTTTGATACTGCAATGTTGTTATTAGTTGATGATTCGGCTGATGGTTCTGCTAATGATATTGATTTACTAAGATGGATGATTATTGCGTTGAGTTGTGAATCGATTTCATTATCAGTAAGTGATAATATCTTCTCTTCAAGAATTATTCTTTTTAATTGTGCAAGATTATTATATACTGATGCATAGTTTGGCTCTGATTTTATAATAGAGTTAAAAATTGTTTCTGCTTTTTCATAATTCTTTTCATTTTCAATAAGTTTTATAGCAATTTTCTCTTCTTTTACTAATTCATCAATATTATTAATATTTCTATCAGGTCTTAATTGTAAATCAACAACTACCTTCCTTTTTGGTTGCGAATTACTATGATTTATTGCTGGTCCTTCACCACCAGATAGTATGGTTAAAAGTACAGATTGATCATTCTTTGATAATGAAGTAGCTAAAGACATAGTGAGTGTATAACAGACAGTATAAATTTGAAGTTGTGAAATTATATTTTTCCGAGTTGGAAGTTGGGAGTTTATATTAAATAATCGTATAAATTAATCCTTAAAATGATCGGTGTAAATAGAGTTAAACTTAGATTTATAAGATGTTCCCCACAAAAATGTTTCAAGATCCGCCTATAACCGCCGTTAGAGTGCGCGTACTAATAACGGTTATAGCATTATCTTTTTATATAGGGTTATGATAAGGAAATCGCGCGTTATGCAATTAATTTTATTTATAATAAATATGTAGAGAACAATAAATATATTAAGTTACCCTAATCAATCCTTTTCCCACAAATTAATAACTTCTACGGACTCTAGAGCGTGATCGATTTCTTGGTCCATTAGGACCTGATCTAACTTGTTGAATAGTACCTTCGTAAGTTTGAATGCATGGTTCTGATGGAGAAAGTGGGGGTGCTGGTGGTGTAGATGGTGGTGGGGCAATGAGAGTTAAATCATTCATTGGTGTAATATCAATTGTAGTTGATGGCGAAATGGTAAATTCTTGGGGAGATTGTGCAAATGCAATTGATGAAACGCTTGCTGAACCACTTGGTGAAACATTGTTATAAACTGAATCACTATGGGAAATTGAATTGGAACGAGAAGATGATTGTGAATGAAATTGTGAATTAGATCCAAAACCATAATTACAATTATCAATTTGACTTTCAATATCGCCTCTACCATCACTAATAATACTATCTCCGGTACTTTCACTTTTACATTTATCAATAAAGTCACCATCACCTGGATACTTTTTAACCCTATCACCATGTGCGAATTCAACACTTACTTTAAAATTACCAATCTTAAATCCATTCATTCTTACTAATGCATTCAAAGCAGACTTTTTATCTAAATATTCAACAAATCCAAATAAATTTTGTGGTTTAGATGTATCTTTTGGGTAACATAATTTAGCAGATTTGAATTCACCATATTGATTAAACAATTGACCTAAGTCTGCTGAAGTTTTAAACATTTGTGGATCAAGATCTTTAACATATAAACGACAATTTTCAGATGAATTTTTAGAATATTTTCTTTCTGGTACTAAATTATTACTAATATTGATACCTCTTCCACCAGTTGATGTAGAAGTTTGATTTTTTACTTCATGTTGAATTCCATCTTGATAAACTGGATAGTAATTGTATGGTATAAATGGATAAGTAATTTGGCCATTAGGAGAAAAGAATGGAGGAATCATTGGATAAGGAGGATATAACATCATTGATCTTTGAAATTGCCAATTTTGTGGAGTAGCATATGGATAAAAGTAGGGTTGTGGTGGTGCAATAGATGGTGGAGGTAATGAAGATGTAGTAAGAGGTGGTGCTGGTACTACACTAGTAATTGTACCTGATGATTCTTCTGGTGTAATTTCAACACCGCCATCTACTTCTTTTTTATTCAAATAACAAAAATAATTCTTTTCATAATTTGTTGATAAATCAATATAAGAAAAAACATCTTTAGTACTTGATAATTCACTAGAATAAATGTGAAGTAAAATATTACCAACCATTAAAACTTGATTATCTTGAGTAAATGTATCAGCGGATTCTTTCGTGGTCATTTGAACCAATCCTTGTCTTTTACCAAATTCATCTTTATCATTATAAATAAATGTACTATCTACTTTACCATGAGCAGAAAAAACTTCAAATAACATTTGGGGACTCCATAATTCTGGAATACCTGCAATACGTAATACAGAACCAGGACATGAAAGATTAGAAGTAATACAGGTAAGAGGTTCATCATTAGTAGTCAAAGGGGTTTCTGGTTGTAAATCAGAGCTGTTACTGGAAGAAGCTTTAGTTAAAGTTGGTGAAGTGATAGTAATTGTGTTAAGTTGAGAGCTAACAATAACAATTTTTGAATTAGTAGAATTCGTAGAATTATTTTCATTCTCAAGATTAGCTTTTTTGGATGGAATAATAGATGTGGTTGATGATAAAGGACCATAAGTATCAAGAATACCAGATACTTCTTCAGTTGATGATGCTGGCGGTGGTGGTGGGACTAATCCATTTGGATCTCCTGTTGGTGAAATTGCTGGTCCTGCTGGTAATGCTGAGTTAGATCCGGTAGTATTAGTAATAGATGCTGGTGTTGATGTATTTGATCTTCCCTTTTCTTCAGATTTGCTTGTATTCATTCCATAGTTTACTGTAGTATCATATCTATGCTTGAAGGTTCTAAGATAAGGGTTAGGTACGGGGTTTACAGTACTATCTTTTGCAGATCCCAGCGGACCCTGCAGATCTGTACAGCTATTGTACTTACACTTTTGAATCGCGAAGATAATACGATTCAGCTGTATTAATTAACTTATTTGCTGAATCAGAGTCAATAAATTCAAGAAATGCATAGCAATTTTTACCATTTTTTGGATTTTTAATAAAAACTGATTCAAGGTTTTCTAAATGTTAGCATTGTACAATTACAGTTCACTATCAACCCACCGCTAACTTACCAAAATCTTCAAGCAATTTTCTAACATCTTCTTCAGTGCATTGTAAAGGAATGTTTCCCATGTAAACACCATTTCCTATAATTGATCTTTTAGAGTAATCGTCGCGAAAATAAGATCTTGGTTGATATTGAGATCTTCTTGAATTATGAGCAAAATTTCTATTTTGATTATATTGATTATAATATCTTTGAGAACGATTAGGATCTCTTTTATAAGCACCAGTTGAAGAATCAGAATTAATTTGGTAAACCATCATGAGGGTAATATACAAAGAATAAATATATTTCAATTATTAATTAATTTAATATTGAAATTGATTGAAATAAATAAGTAAGAAAGTAATATAAAGAGTAAAAAAATACTAAATGAAATTTATACCAGGGGGTATAAATTGTAAATTAATAAGCCGTGCAAATTATTTATTAAATATTGTACCTGTAATATTGAATATGGGTGAGGAAGCTGCTTGCCCGGATCCCATAAGCTAAGTTAAAGAGCAGCTGCATAATATCGTTTGTATTATGTTAGGTTGAGGGTAAATCTTGTATTAGATATAAGAATTATTTTATATATTTTAGTTTTCTAAGGAGCTCTAGTTAAAAAGATTTATATAAAGCGTTTAGAGGTGGAAGTAGGTATAGAACCCTGGTATAATTTTTGGTGTAGGTCTTGGTGTATACACTAAAGTGGGGTCCAAGACCCTGTAGATTATTGCATGGGTCATTGGAGGTGAAAGTTGGTTATTTTTTTGGTTATTTGTTTTATTACTCCCAAGTCCCGCCATATTCCTACTAGCTCTTTATACCTTACAATAATATTCTCTAGCGATGTTATACTATTACTTGAGCTATGTTAAACTTAGTTTTGATGGTTACTAATAATAGCATCTTTCAATTATTAGTAGTTATGTTCTCAATAATATTTATCCAATCATTATATAACTCAAAAACTATAAGATTTAAGCTAATGATAAAATCATAATTATTATTTAGATGTAATGTTTAGATGTAAGTAAGCGAATATATTCATTTGCGGTGCCAATTAACTCCGCGATTATAGCCATTTACATGGCGGTTATTGATTCACGTTCCCGTTTACGCGAACATTTAGAAACCAAATTAGTGGAAACGCGCTGGATTTCTCTCAATTATAGTCAACTACGGAGTGGTGCAATTTATTTAGTGGTATTATTATGCTGTTAAACTCAAACGTTTTAACTTTATTATCATTCTATCCATTTTGCCGATGGAAACCTTTTTCCTATTAACTATTAGTTTATATTAAAGTATAGAAAATAAGGGAAATCTATGGGAATAATTTAATCTAGCTTAATGAATAGATTTTGACCAAAGCAAAGTGCAATGTTGATTGGATTTGATTATTAGTGTAAACTCACCCTCTCCTAATTAGGTAATTTCAGGGGGTGTATAGAATCCAGCAGTTAAGGTTATGATGGACATGATAGTAGCTATCAACTAACGGGTAACTGGAGTTACTAGAATTGTCAGAATTATATTTATTTACTTCATTTTAGACGTTGATTGTTTGCTACTTGGTTATATCTAATCAGGTTGTTCTACCTACTACAATATATGAAGAGGTTATCAGTTTTCAACATGCACCAAGTCTAGCAAGGCTCTCTCCGGTATAGTCATAGCCATCAGATCAACAATCTCATCCATCCAATGTTCTGATTAATGATTTCTATTAAAAATAGATAAATATGGTTATGTTGATTGTATTTATTTAGTTTTACATAAAAATATTAATATAGTCTATAAAATTTCTGTTTAAAATTGATTTTGAATTTGGAAAACCTCGCTTGTACAATATTTCGTTTTCAGTAGGAATAGAGAGAATAGAGATAATTATAAGGTGAATTGAAAGGTAAGAATGAAATATCATTTGGAAGCAGGCATAGCGTGAATTAATGAATACTAATCGTTGTTAGTATTATATCAGTGGAAATGATTCTGTATTATAAAAAACCTAAGGTTATATAACTAAACTAATTGAATGTAAGGAGATAGTAAAAAAATATGTTAACGGCGCATGTCTCTAATTAACCAGAATATCTTCCCAACTAAGATTGATATGATACTATTGTTATTACGGAATTGTACAATCTTTGTCTTGAATTCTTCCGCTGTAGGATATAAGGTGCCATTCTACTTCATTATCTATTAATTTTAACATTGTACCTTTCAGATTCCGCGCCACTATCATACTATGCAATTACCCTGGTCGTCACCAACTACTTCTTTACTCAACGTCAGCGGATAACCAACAATCAATATAATAATAAATTTAAAATATAACCTAACTAATACCATTAACATAGCCTACTATAAATAATATTAACAACTAGCTCGGTGCGTTAGCCGAACCCGTTTACAAACTGCACTCACTATCCGCTACTGCACTATCCGACCAACCACCTACCCCGCTAACTTAATATTAAATACCAATGTGAGCCAAGACACAAAAGACTCACTGATAAGATGCGAGCATGAAATGTGTTACCCCCCAACTCGTTAAATTCTTGAATAGAAGAAAACGATAACTCCATCTCTTATGACTCAATCTCAACCCGATTACTAACGCCGTTGGTAAGATAAGAAATATACCAAACTTAGTATAACCAATCATATAAACATAGACAAGTTTACATATAATCCTCTTCCATTATTTTGATTGACGCTTGTCACTCCACTTTGAAACTAAAAACTGTCTTACTTTAGTGTATTGTTACTTTTTTTTCACCCCCATACTGGGGCCATACACGTTGTTCAATATCTGCAGACATTAATCTGATGATTAAGTCCGTAAAAATATTTGTCGATTGTCAAAGTCGATACAGATAGATATATATAAGCAGTGAAGAAGGAAGGATATTTAAAAAACAATAAAAAGTTATAGAAAAAGATTTTATATAAATATATCTTAACGTATGTTAAAAATTACTCTATGAATACTCAGGTTGAATTATTTGATACTTCTTTAACACTTATTTCAATTCCTCTAAATGCTTATCCGTTCTTTTGTCAAGGTATTATTCGTTTAGCATTGGGTGAATGGAAAGATGATTATAAGGAGCCAAGAAGGTTGTCTCTTCAAAGACTAGAAGATAATTCCAATATTTCAACTCCTACATCATCATTACCTCCTAATGATTTGCTGGAAAATTTCATCAATATTTCATTTACTCCAATAGAATGTTCAATAATATGTCCAACTCAATTGGTTGATTTATTATTTGGAAAGGTATTACAAACAATTGGTAATTTAATAAGTGTAAAGATATTAAAAGATGAATATGTTGCTATAAAAGTGGATACTGATGGTGAAGATACAAGTTCTAGTGTATTGAAAATAAGTTATCCATTATCCTCAGCAGGTATACCAATATTTTTCATATCAACCTATTTCAGTGATTATGTATTAGTGCCGGTTAGAGAACGACATAGAGTTATAAGAACATTAGAATTGGAGAATTTTATATTTTCAGATATATCAAATAGTTATATGTGGGTAGGAGAGAATGATAGAAGTGAGGATAGAGAAGGACAAGTTGAAGAGGTACAAAGTAAAGAAGAAATAAAATTCCCACCATCAGATAAAATCTTATCTCTATTTCAAACTCACAATGTAAATCCATTAACAAATGATCGTAAATTGCTATTAACTGGTGCACGTACAGGATTATCATCAGAAAGTGAAGTATATCTTTCAATTGTAAAAATATTATTATCCCCTCCAGAATTCTTTTCATTAACTATAATATCAGGTGCAGAAATTTCATTTTTAGTTGATTCTGAAACATCTAATTTATTTCCTTCTCATATATTATTAGGATCACCAACTGATTTTGTTCTACCAATATCATTTGATTTAAGTAATCTACCGGAAGATTCAACAGGAATTATCTCGGGATTAGCGAGTATATTTTCCAACACCAAGGAAATGGTTCATATGAGATATTTATCAACTGCTTTAACTAGTATTATTCTTGTTAGTGATGATGATTTTGACAGTGCTATCAAGGTTTTTGAGAAGTGAAAATATGATAAGATAAGGGTAAGGGTGGTATAGTAGGTTATCGAGGTAACAAGCAGATAGGATGATTCCCTCTTAAAAGGATTCTGATACCGTTGATGGGAGTTAGATTCTCGGTACGGCCATTAAAAAGGTTCAACATTACTTAAGTTAATAACGTTAACTACCAACGTAAGTTCCTTTATATATATCTAATCATACATTCATTGTTGATATGAAGAAATCTACTCTTCTTTTATCTATATCTAAAGAAAATCTTATAAATAGTCTAAACAATTCTAAGCATCCTCCTCCTATTGATGACTTTTTCTCATCTCTAAACAACCTTCTACATCAATGTACTAATAAAAACATTCGCATCTGTAGAAATCATATTTATAATTTCATTCTTGACAACAACAATATAATTTCTCCTCTATTGACCTACTTTTATTTATTATCTATTAATTTACATAACAAAAAGACTTTACATTTAGTATATCTAATTCATGATGTTAAACATGACTTAAAAAGAAGAGGAATATCACATCTAATAACTGAAAATGACATTTTCCCCTTATTTTCAATATCATGGGATATCCTCCCCAACAGATCAAAATTAAAAGAATTAATCAACATATGGAAAGAACAAGAATTATTTATTGATTATGAATTATTCAATGAAAACAATCTAAAAACAACCTACTATTCACCCCCTTCATTCTCAACTCATTCCCTTCCAACAATAACAGAAACTTATCTTTCAAAACTAAAATCCACTCCCAAACCCCCTCTTTACACTCTACCAGCATCTTTCTCACTATCATCATCAAACAGCAATCTACTACCATCTTCTAATCAAGTAAAAGATGCCCTTAACGAGTTCCATAATGATACACGAAATAACACTAAAATTAACAGTACAAAATATACATACAACGGTTGGACTGTCGACTTTGAATCTACAAATTCAAAACCTGTCTTACATAATTCTTTGCAACCTGATAAATTAACTACACAATATAAAATGATATCCGAAAATGGAATTCATTTTAATGCTTTTAAACCTCCAGATGAATATTAATTTATATATCCTAATCACACACACACAGCCTCCGGCGGCCGGGCTCTGCCCGAACCCGTTGTTCCTCGCTACGCGAGGAATTTATATAAACGATTATTCATAATCGTGAAATGAAAAGAACCCTCCTCTTCCTGAATGACGTGAGAAATAATCAAAATCAATACTGACTGCTGTACCTAGCATTACTGCTCTTTCATCAAGAGTTAATGGTCCTGCTATATGAGGGTATATCTCTCTCATCTCATCAAATGATGATGGATCCATTCTTAATACATACACACCAGTATCAGTGAATAATTCTCTACCAAGACCAACCCAATTTCTATCAACTGCTCCCAATACATTTCCTTCTCTATCATGAACAGGAAAACTAAATGATAAAAATGGTGCATCAACTTTACCAAATTGATCGAAAACATCTTCTTGTTCATTTGCTTTTAAAAATAAATTATACTTCCTACGAAGTAAATGCCATTGTTGTTTGGTTTCTCCAATGACAATTTGTTCTTTTTCATTTATTGGTAATATAGATTTAATATGTGAATTTATAAATGAAAATGGTCTTCTAATAGTTAATATGTGATTTTGATGTCTATCTAATACTTTTACACTGAATGGACGATGTAATCTATAAACCTGCCTCATAATTGCCTTGCCAATTCCAAAATCTTCTTCTTCCATATACCCTAAATGATAACCATTTGTATCTAGTATAGCATATCTATTTGCTTGTTCAAATCCTAAAAATATATTCATCATTTCAATTTTTCTTTCAATTACTAATGTTGGATATGAGAGTAAGTTCACAATAGCATCAGAAGGTTGTAAAATCCCATTAGGATTTGGGACTGCTGTATCCCATTGAGCATATCCATCACTTGAATATCCAGTGAAATTTGAATTATATTCATTTTGATCGTAACCAGGAGATGTTTCACTTTCAAGATTTGTCTGTGCCACCTTCCTGCCCTCCACCTCACCAACACTTTCTACCCATTTTTCAGCTCTATTTCGTACAATTCTCTTTCTATTCCTTTCATCTCTTGGTTTAACAGGTGTATAATATCTCAATTGATATCTACCAACCCCAACACCCAATTGAGTTCTACCAACCCTAAATCCTCTAATACAATTAAACATCAATCCAAACACTTGAACAGTATCCACATCCAGATCTACCACTCTTCCTTCTCTTATCCATCTCCCCATCTCTCCCACCTACACTATCATACATGAACCAACCGCCGCACCTGTGCCTCCGGCGGCCGGGCTCTGCCCGGACCCGTTGTTGCTCGCTACGCGAGGAAGTTTTAAACGAGTAGAATATCTTCATAATACGATACCAAACAAATATATACCAGTATGATATAACCAAACTTCCTCGCTTCGCGAGGAACAACGGGTCCGGGCAGAGCCCGGCCGCCGGAGGCATTGTGCACGGAGGACAGGGAGAGTGGGTGGGTGTACTGCTATTTGTTACCCGTTTGTTACAGCCGTATGAAAATCAGATCTGGTTCTTAAAAAAAAAATATTAACACCAAACCCAAAGTGAAATTTGAAAAATTCATAAATCTCAACTAAAAGCGTTGAAATCATTTTTTTTCCTTTGGCATTTATTAGCTTGCTGTTAAACAAAAACTTTTTATTTATTTTAATCACTTAAAAAAAGTCACAGGTAAATTAGTAAATTAATTCAAAATGGCTCCTCCTGAAGAAACTGATGCTGAAAAGAATATTCAAATTTGGAAAGTTAAAAAACTTATCAAAAATCTTGAACAAGCTCGTGGTAATGGTACTTCTATGATCTCATTAATTATCCCACCAAAGGGGCAAATTCCTTTAATAGCTAGAATGTTGGCTGATGAATACGGTACTGCTTCTAATATTAAATCTCGTGTTAATAGATTATCGGTCTTATCTGCTATTACTTCTACTCAACAAAGATTAAAATTATATAATAGGGTTCCACCAAATGGTTTGGTTATTTATTGTGGTGAAATTATTACTGAAGAAGGTAAAGAAAGAAAAGTTAATATTGATTTTGAACCATTCAAACCAATTAATACCTCTTTATATTTATGTGATAATAAATTCCATACTGAAGCATTAAGTGAATTGTTGGAAAGTGATTCAAAATTCGGGTTTATTGTTATGGATGGTAATGGTGCATTATTTGGTACCTTATCTGGTAATACCAGAGAAGTTTTACATAAATTTACTGTTGATTTACCAAAGAAGCACGGTCGTGGTGGTCAATCTGCTTTACGTTTTGCACGTTTAAGAGATGAAAAAAGACATCATTATGTTAGAAAAGTCGCTGAATCTGCAGTACAAAATTTCATTACTGCTGATAAGGTGAATGTTAGTGGACTTGTATTAGCTGGTTCTGCTGATTTCAAAACTGAATTATCACAATCTGATTTATTCGACAATCGTTTACAAGCTAAAGTGATCAAGATTGTAGATGTTTCGTATGGTGGAGAAAATGGATTTAATCAAGCAATTGAATTATCAGCAGAAACACTATCAAATGTTAAATTTATCCAAGAGAAGAAATTAATCAATTCATACTTTGATGAAATTGCTCAAGATTCCGGTAAATTCTGTTATGGTGTTGAAGATACTCTTAAAGCATTAGAAATGGGTGCATGTGAAACAGTCATTGTATTTGAAAATCTCAATATAGTTCGTTATACTTTGAAAAGTCCAGATGGAGAACAAAATATTGTTGTTCACGCACCACGTGATGCAGCAAATAAAGATCATTTATTAGATAAATCCGGTAATGAATTAGAAATTGTGGAAGAACAACCACTTTTAGAATGGCTTGCCGAAAAATACACCGATTTCGGTGCTTCATTAGAATTTGTAACTGATAAATCAAGTGAAGGTGCTCAGTTCGTTAAAGGATTTGGTGGTATTGGAGCTTTACTAAGATATAAAGTTAATTTCGAACAACTTGTAGATGAAAGTGATGATGAATACTATGACGATGACGATGATTATATATAAATTAGCTAGTTGTTTATTAATATTTAGATTTAGAACATACAACTGTCCACTGCCTCCGGCGGCCGGGCTCTGCCCGGACCCATTGTTCCTCGCTACGCGAGGAATATCTTATATATACACTTACGCACGTTTTAGCACACTACGCGAGGAACAACGGGTCCGGGCAGAGCCCGGCCGCCGGAGGCAACATGAGGATGAGAATGGGAGGGGGAATAACTATGCTATTTTTTTATAGATTGTAATGCAGTTGTTTGAGTTTTTCCTAAAAAGGATTTATGGGATTGTCCAGTGGTTACCATTTGTCCAAGATTTAGGGATCCTCGAGTTAAATATTTACCTCCATGTCCAATAGGACGATCTAATTCGGATTTTAATTCTGCACGTAAAGATCTTAAATCATGTTTGGGTTCTTCTCTGAGATCTTTTGGATTCTTTTTGTTTTGCCTCTTTTTATCCCCTACAATCTTTTCAATTTCATCATCAGATAATTCAACTCCAAGATCATCAGCTGCCTTTTGTAACCATGCATTTGTTTTACCTTTATGTGTGGAATCATTAACGGTATCACTGATCTTTTTAGCTAATACTGCTCTTGGTTTGAGTCTATTTAATGTATCATAATCAACATCAAATGTTTTCATTGCTGATTTGCTTGTTGCATTATCGTTATAGAGTGCTCTTTTTAATTTTACTAATGGTCCTGATGCTTCATCTGGTGAACATAATACTACTGAAAGACCTTCATTTCCTGCACGTGCTGTTCTACCTGATCTATGAATATACATATCAGCAGTTCTTGGTAAATGATAATGAATTACATGATCAATTAATGGAATATCAAGACCTCTTGCTGCCACATCAGTTGCTATTAATATCGATTTCTCATTCTCTTTAAATCTTTCTAATGATCTTAATCTTTGTTTTTGAATCATATCAGAATGTAATCCAAGACTTGGTAATCCTAATTCTTTCAAGAATGGTACTAATCGTTTAACACTATCAATACTATTAACAAATACAATGGTTCTTGCTGGATATGTAAGTAAGAAGTAATATAAATAAAGATCCTTTTCCATTGCTCCACATTCGATGATCGTTTCAACTACTTTACTTGCAACTGATTCAGCTGGATTAGAATCGATAAAAGTTGGTACCTTGTCTTTGAATTCTAACTTTTCATTAAGAATTTTGAATGCATCATCATTTGCTGCTTGCTTACCAAAATTGCTTTTACGTTTTGATGTTAACTTCTTCATCAATTCTCTTTGAAATGTAGCAGAAAATACTAATGTTTGTCTATTACGTTGTTTTCCTCTACCAATTAAATCGAGGATTTTCTCTAATTCTTGAAAATGACCATCTTGAATTAACCTATCTGCTTCATCTAATACTAAAGTTTCACAATTTTGAAAATTATTTTTAAAATCAATTGATGATTCAGTTAATAATTCTAAAAATCTACCAGGAGTTGCAACAACAATTGCTGGATTATTTTCAACTAAACGACGTTGCTTTTGAATAGCTAAACCACCAGTAATGGCAACAATACCTGATCCAGAGAAATTACCATATTTCCAAATCTTATCAAGATGTTTAGAAATTTGGTGCACTAATTCTCTTGTAGGGCCAAATATTAATCCAGTAGGCCAGTTCTTCTTTGGATTAGTAGTAAGAAGTTTAATATGTTTTTCAATTATTGGAATACCATAAGCTAAAGTTTTACCAGAACCAGTAGCAGCTTTACCAATAACATCATTATCAGAAAGAATTTCCGGGATTGCCTTTAATTGAATATCAGTTGGATTGAAGAATTTAAGAGAAGACAAAGCTTGTAAGATAGAAGGAGATAATGTTGTATCAGGGAGGTTCCAGTTTAATTGGGACGATACTTCTTCATCATTGTCTAGCATTTGAAAAGGATTTCCATTGGTTTGGACTGATAGAAGTAAATTATCAAGTTTTGCTTTAGATTCAGGATTGGTAAAAGGTTTCTCTTCATTATCTTTTGATTTATCCTCCTCTTCACTATCACTATCTTCATAATCATCTTCTTCAGGAAATGGTGATTTATATGGGATATCTTGTTCTACTTGTTCTTCTTCTTCTTCTTCTTCCTCTTCCTCCTCATTTTCTTCCTCTTTTACATCATCTTGAGTTTTACTAGCTTTAAACTTTAACATTCCATTTTCATTATCAATAGTAACCCCTTCAACCTCTTCTAATCCATAAAATCCTTCAAAATCATCCAATCCACTACTACTAACATCAATAGTCTTCCATGCTAAATTATCTAAAGCAACAGTTTTCTTTGGTTCGTTAACTTTTGATTTCTTAGAATTAGATTTAACACTTGCTTTGGAACTTAATTTTCTTTTCATGTTGACTTAAATTTACAGATTTATATCTAATTAATTATAATA
This sequence comes from Sugiyamaella americana, assembly GCA_030583405.1. NCBI lineage: Eukaryota > Fungi > Ascomycota > Dipodascomycetes > Dipodascales > Trichomonascaceae > Sugiyamaella > Sugiyamaella americana. Next base: position 42,027 of record JAJMID010000111.1, read on the forward strand.
ATAAACTCTTCGACATGAAAAAAATCAGATCTACGATACTGAATTTTTTTTAGCCGTACTGCTCATCACGAAGATCAACTTTATAATGCATGCAAGTTAAATAGAAAAATCTAGCCCTGTACCGCAAGTTGATGGAGTCTTAATGATTAATTTTGTATATCTTTTACGATTGTTTTTATTAGCAAGGCATATTGCTTAATAAATTAGATTGAGATATTTAATGAATGGTATAGATATATAGATATATAGATTATGTATATTAACTATCGTTAAATACATTAATTGGAGTTACCGCTGTATCGGAAAATGCTAGGCTTCTCAGTAGAAGTAATAGAAGTATCATCCACTCTATGAAGTTTTGAGAATCAATTTTATATATAATTACAAGTTCAGAGATAACACTTATGACACGGATATCGTGTATTTTGAATCATAATTACTCTTTTAATAATGAAATCTAATATAAATAGAGAAAAAACAGAGCGATGAAATTGGTCATGTGATTATACTATAAAACAACTGTAAAAGTCTCTTGAGTGTTTACAAATCAAGCAAATAAGGCAGTTTGTGCAATACATTTACAGGAAGTAAGTAGTTCTTTATAATAATTATTGGTAAGAACCTCATATATCCTGTTTTTGAGTATGAATAGAGGTTATTCCTATCTATAGTATCATTATTATTATATACGTTTACAGACATTCTTATAAGAGAAGCTTCAAAATCGTAAATCAACAATAACCACCGTTAAGCTAACCTTTTATCGTGCATAATATAACCGCATGTTGCACGCACAAGCCCCTTAACTATGAACGCCGACTATAACCTTTCAGCCATAGTCAACGATATATACCCACCAGGTGTACCATTATCTGACAAATTTAATATCTCTAAACTCATCAGTGTAATCATCCGTAAAGAATTATTATCTCTTAGTACGATAATACCTCCACTAAGTACTATATTAGCACACCACTACCAATTACAAGATCTTGGAATAACCTTTCAGATCCATCGATTCAAACCAAACTTCCTTCCCCGCACTATCGATAATAAGCAGTCATCAACCACTAACCTATTAATAAGAACCTTCACATTCTTCCAATCTATATGAGTCATTAACCATATAACAACCTTATATCAAACCTTATCGGTTGTCGGCGGAGTTTTAGCGAAGGAGAATTTTTCAAAAAAAAGAAATGATTTTCACGCATTTCTATGCAGAGATGTCTAAAAAAAACTTTTATTTGCCTATTCCGTGTCGATCCTTCATCGTTCAACTCCACCGGCCTCGAGAAAAAATTCCCTAACGCGGTAAAGTTCAACGGTTAATCAAACTTTATATAACGGCCGTCTTTTCCCCCCTGCCTTTGATTTCTTCATTTTTTAATATCTTCATATCAAAAAATTAACCAAAAATGACTGTTACTCAAGCTCCTCTTTCAGCAGATAATCTTATTATCGAAACTCATCCTAATCCTACTAAATTTAATTCATTTTCTGAATTACCAATTTCCCGTCCTACCGATTATCTTCTTGAAGTCACTTGGAATATTGAAAGTGGTTGGAATACTCCAGCTATTCGTCCATATGGTCCTTTATCATTAGATCCAGCTTCATCTGTTCTCCATTATGCTACTACATGTTTTGAAGGAATGAAAGCATATAAAAGTGAAGATGGTAAAGTTGTAAGTTTATTCCGACCATTAGACAACATTAATAGATTGAATGATTCATGTGAAAGAGCTAGTTTACCATATCTTGAACCAAATGCTGCACTTAAATTATTAGAAAAATATGTTGAAATGGAATCTAAATTCATTGCTCCTGGTTCATTTATTTATCTCCGCCCAATGGTCATGGGCACCAATGCTCATTTAGGTTTAACCACTCCAACTGAAGCTAAATTCTTGATCATGGCTTCATTAATGCCAAAATTAAATGCTTCTCCATTGAAATTATGGTCATCACCACCAGATCAAATTAGAGCTTGGAAAGGTGGATTTGGTTATGCAAAATTAGGTGCCAATTATGGACCAACTTTAAAAGCAAATAATGAAGCAGTCAAACATGGCTATAGTCAAGTATTATGGTTAATGGGTGATGAAGGAATTGTTACTGAAGCTGGCGGAGCTAATTTCTTTGCAGTTGTTAAGAATGAACAAACTGGTAAAGATGAAATCATGACTTGTCCATTAACCACTGGAGTTATTCTTCCAGGTGTTACAAGAAGATCAGTATTAGAAATTCTTAGAAACAAATTCTCACCATTAGGAATTGAAGTTAATGAAAAGGAATTCACTATTAATGATCTTGCTAAAGCATCGAATGAAAACAGACTTGTAGAAGCATTTGCTGTTGGTACTGCTTACTTTGTTGCACCAGTTCAAACCATCCGTACACCACAAGGAGAAGAACTTTCAATCCCATTAACAGAAGGAACATCTGGTAAATACGCATTATATACCAAAGAAACTCTTTCACAAATCATGTGGAACAAAGTTGAACACCCATGGTGCCACATTGTATCATCTAACTAAACATATTTGCATCCTCTATACATTCCTATACTACGCCTCCGGCGGCCGGGCTCTGCCCGGACCCGTTGTTCCTCGCTACGCAAGGAATTTCTCAAACTGTTTTAATAATATAACTATTCAGTAGGCGAGGAACAACGGGTCCGGGCAGAGCTCGGCCGCCGGAGGCGCAATACGAGAAAGCAAAGTATAGAGGTTAATTAATTTACTAGATTTCAACTACGAGCTTACCAGTTGTTTTACCAGATTCAAGGTCACTGATTGCTGCAGATGTTTCAGAAAGAGGATAGACTTTGCTAATGTCGATTTTAAGTTTACCAGAGAGGAGAAGATCAAAGAATTCGTTCATGTAAGCATTCCATTCTTCAGTAGTTGCAATATAATTATAAAGAGTTGGACGGCATACTCTGATATTACGTTCAAGAGAGAGAATTGAGAAATCTGGAACTACTCCAGATGCATTACCAAAACTTGCAATTGTACCTCCACGAGCAACAGATTTAACAGATGTTTGCCATGTGTCTTTTCCAACACCATCAATTGCTCCAACAACACCCTTTCCATTTGTAATTTCTAAAACTCTGGCAACAGTATCTTCAGTTCTATAGTTAATAACATAATCAGCACCTGCTTGTTTAGCAATTTCAGCTTTTTCTGGAGATGAGGTTGTACCAATTACGATTGCTCCAAAAGCTTTAGCTAATTGAACTGCTAAAGCACCAGTACCACCAGCAGCAGCATGAATAAGAACATAATCACCCTTTTTAAGTGGAATAGCTTCTTTTGTAAGAGCTAAAGCAGTTAACCCTTGAATGATACCACCACCAATAACCTTTTCATCTAAACCAGATGGGATTTTGGAAATTTTAATTGATCCGCCAACAGTTTCAACTGGAACATATTCGGCAAAAGCAGCTCCAAAGAAACCAACTTTATCACCAACTTTATAATCAGATACTTTACTACCAATCTTGACAATTTCACCAGCACCTTCACGACCTAAAGTAGTTGGCAATGGGGTCTTGTAAATACCTTTTCTGAAATAAGTTTCAATGAAATTAATACCAGCATATTTATTTTTAACTAAAACTTGAGTGTCAGAAATTTCTGGAACTGGAATATCTTCATATTTAACTACTTCTGGACCACCAGTTTCATGAATACGAATAGCTTTTTGAGTAGTTGGAATAGACATTTTTAAAAAATTGGATGTTGTAAATTGACGACTTAGAATTGAGAATCTTCTTAATGACATTAAAATAAAATATTTGCTGTAGGTAAGTACTCTATATTTATATCTGGGGTATTCATATATATATGCGTGGTAGTAAGGGTGGGGGTTATGTGATTGAATTCAACTATTTCACAATATTCCGAAACGGTCGTCGATCCGAAGATTAAGGTGATTTTAGTAAGTACATCTGGTTTTAGGTGGTGCCCAATTAAGATTTGATAGTTATAGTTATCTAACTAACGATAATTAGATCCGATAAAGCACCACCCGGCGGGTTCTTCTTCCGATATAGTGATTTCTCCACCGGCAGATTTCTACGCCGAATTCAGCGCATAGTATTTTGTGATGACTAAAGCCTCGTTAAACGTTATCCGTGTGTACCGATCCGAAAAGTCGATCTTCCGAGTGTTTAAATTAATCAGCTCCTGTATGATGATATAGGATTAGATTAAATGAGAGCTTATGTAAACATGACAAGAATTTCTGTCATCTATAACTAATATCAGTTAGTGTTATCTTAAATCCGTTGATATCATCGCTGTTAAGCTTTTGATGTCTTCTTCTTCTGCTTATGGCGTAGCGAGAGGGTGGATTCATGTTCATCCGATGTTTGGTTCTTCATAAATATTAGTAATATGTATGAGCTTCATAAATCAATGTAATAATCGCATAGATGGTCATTAAGGATGTCATATAACTCTCTGGTGCCGTTAATTCTGGTCAATGCCACTTGTTACGATCCGAGAAGTTTACCAATAGAAAATTACGGTGTCCCGGCTTTGTAACATGAACATCAATTGATGAAGAGAAGTGATCCATATATCTTAGTTTATGTATTGTACTTGGCATAACCTTATTGATATAAATGCCTATGGATTACGTCCATTCTTTCTTTACAAGCTGTATGGTGACTATTTTGTTAGTTCCATATCAAATTCAGAGCTCGATGCCCAATGTACCAGATTCAGTAGAACCATGCTCCATACATAACTATAGATAATTTCATTGTATAAACACAAATATATCTATTTCACTACATACAAAAAATAAACTCGTTGGAGGTTTAAAGCCATTTGTAGAAAGTTTGATTGTTCAATTGACGATTTGATACCACTTTCAAAAGCTGCTGCATTAATAATGGCATGAACTATAAGAAGATGAAGCATGTACAGTCATTAGAGTAAGTGCCGGCGTTTAGTGTATTTGAAAATATTAAGGGCCGGGCAATGTTTATTCTAAAACTGAAAAATAACTTGGTATCTGTGCGAATCTACAAGCTTCACCACCACCTTCGCATTGTGTGACCATTATATCTAAAGATAATCATTAATTATATATATACTATTCTTATTCTTATGAATCTTATCTTTTCTTTAACATTATATAAATTTATTTTCATAGAAAATATCAACTTACTCCCTAAGAATAGTTATTATACAGTCTCATGATCTCATCTACCAGCGATGGTGTTATATTACCGAAACAGCAAATAGGATATATATCTAAGCACCATTAACAAATATTGCCCAAATTCACCTCCTTTTTAGTGGGTTTTAATTCCGAGCGTAGCTCGGAACAACGGGTCCGGGCAGAGTGTAGTAATCCTGAAGTCCCTGATAGGATCTCTGTTATATAATACGAGAGTTTAGATCTAATCTGAATGGAGTTGAGGATATATAACTAAATATATTAATTATAAGATTTGTGTTTATTAGAGATCAATGAGGATCGATACAAGAAGTACGGAAGTATATATTATATAACATAGAGTGCCGCAGTATATGGGGCTATAG
>JAJMID010000112.1:8100-47435 GCA_030583405.1 Sugiyamaella americana
CTCTTTCCTCCCAACTTTACCCCCCCCCCCCCATTTAAAAAACCTACATTTGAATCTCCTCCTCGCTCTGCGTAAATAATGCTATGTTTGCTTTTTTCACCCCATCAAGTCGTTGGTCACACTACAGCTGGAGTTCCATTTGCGTCTAGCACTAAACTACGCCTCCTCCTCTGTCTCATTCATATAAAGCGCTGATAAGGGAAATTGCCAGTCTTAACTTCTTATTACTCACTTCATTTAGACTTTTATCATCAACTTTTTACTGTTCATTTGGTTACCATCCACGACTACAACCGTCTCATAAATAATCCTATCACTTCCTTTTAGTTTTTCATTTGTTATTGTAAAGGTTATATACCACTATCATCATGTCTATTCAGTTATCTATCAAAACCCCATCTGGTTCTTGTAAGTAAAGTTCTACTTTTTACGTTTATTTTATTTGCTCCTGTTGTTGTTGGGCCTTTGTTTCCAATCTACTTCTTTGTAGCATCTTCCTCCTCTTCCGTTTCCTTATCTTCCGATATACTAACTTATTAGTAACCACACTCTCTATTGAACCCTCCAAGACGGTTGGTGAAGTCAAGAAACTTGTATCAGAAAAGAACCCATCTTTAAGTACTGACTCAACTCTTATCTTCGAAAAGACTTCTCTTGACGACAGTAAGACTCTCTCAGAATATCGTATTACATCCGATTCCACCTTATACATTGCATCCATGACCTCCACCTCCACAACTAGAACACCAGAATTATCACCAGCAGCAACATCATCTTCACCTGCCAAGCGTAGTAGGAAAAGATGTACAGTCAAATCATGCATTTCAGCTCCTTTACGAGGTGTTGGTGATTGTGTATTTTGTGAAGGTCATTTCTGTTCCAAACATAGACTTTTAGAACAACATGATTGTGTTGGTTTACAAAATTGTAAACAACAGCTTCATGAACGAAATGCAGTTAAACTCCACCAACAACAAACCGTTGCTAATAAAGTTTAGAAATTGTTCCTTTTCTCCTTATCACTAATATCCACTCTATACACCACCATGAGTAGTTCTGGTTCCTGGTCTACTTTTCAGTAATATCTACACTGCATTTGTTATTTTATCACTTGTTTGTTGTTGATTCGTTAAATCTGGTCTTCATCATATATGTTTAAATCTATTTATTAATCGTCTTCTTTTTGCCTCCGGCGGCCGGGCTCTGCCCGGACCCGCTGCTGCGCTCCGCGCAGAAACCGCTGCAATTCCGAGCGTAGCGAGGAACAACGGGTCCGGCCGCCGGAGGCATCTGTCAAGGGATGCGAGTAATTATTTATTAAGTACATATTCTACAGCTTCCAGTACGTTATTAACAATAGTAGTGGGTTTAGCAGATCGAAGATCGGATCCATCTTGATATACTCCAGTTTTAACAAGTATGCTTTCCCATCCATAATTATTTGCACCAACAATATCCGAAGCGGGGTTATCTCCTACCATATAAACAGTTGGTGTTGTAGATTGGGTTGATATTCCTTGTTTCTGTTCTAACTTTTTCATTAATAAATTATTTGCAAAATCATATGTTTCTTTAAATGGTTTACCAATTGTAATGCTTTCAAGTTCATATCCATGTGTACTTGCTTTATATAATGCATCTACCATTGCTTTAAATGCCCCTTGTCCAAATCTTGATATTGGGTAGTCATTTGACCACAAAAGATCGTTATTGGAAAAATGAATCGGAATTGAAGGTGCTGAAGAGTCATTCTTACGTCTGGTTCCTATCACTCCTCCTTCTGATAACAATAAATCAATTACAATTTGAATGTCTGTTCCCATATCTCTTGGATCATTAAATACTAGTATTGCATCAAATGGTTTACCATCATCTATATCAATTGAAGGATCAACCCATTTTTTAAGCTCCTCGGGTTGAAACCTATGAAATGGCCATATTGATGGGTGTTTATTAACTATATCTGCACTTATAACTACATCATTAAATCCATAAGATTTAGCAACATACCTGCATTTATCACCATCTCCACCAATAACTAAAACTCTTCCATTATATATATCTTTCAATCGTTTGAATGGCGTATGACTTTGCATAAATTGAGATTCAGATATCTCCAATCCATCTAACCTTCTAGATAATCCTTCAACCCTTTCCTGTTCACTTTTTCCCCCGCCATTTGTCATCAAAATCCAGGGAATTTTATTCTCATTCAACAAAGTTAAAGCTTTAGGAGCTTGAGGAATTGTTTTAGATCCTTTAATTAATACACCATCGATATCAAAAGCGAATGCAATATTTCTATTAGTGGATAAAAATCTACCAAACTTTAGTATAGATCTAGAAGTATATATACGGTTGCAAAACATTATAATTCATTAATTCTATTACAATGGGTAATCTCTATTTTCTCTATCTCCTCTATGCCAGCGTATATAATGCGCACAATGTTTAATGTCCGAGATCTCCTGGTATTTGATGATAAGAGATCTACAGTATGATTTCCATATTAAGAGGTATCTACTGTTTGTTGCTCTATTGGCCGGGATATCTCCGAGCCACCAAATCCCGAACTCCCTTCGATGATTTGGAACAAAGCAAGCCCGTTTCAGCTTCAAAGAATATACGAGTATCTATGAAGTGTGGTATGATGAACCCTAAACTTAATTATAGCGTCTATAGCGTCTATAAGCGCGATAACAATCATTAAAAGGTGTTACACTGGCACCTATGAATATATACACCCTTACGATAAGTGGCAAATTTAATAGTTTAACTTGTTAAATATCTATAGAAGACTTCTCAGACGGGGCCAGTCGGAGGCTGTCTTCAGAGAAGTCGTCGGAGATACAAAATATACGATGATAGTTAGCGATCTGAATTCTAAAGTACATATTTCAATAGTAAAGACATTCGAAACCGAAAACTATAATTAAATAAAAACCAGCCAATGGTAAAGAAATAATAACAATTATATAACTTTCGCTGCCTTTACGTCGTTAATTCAACTCATTAGCATCTACCAACATTCTTAAATGCCCGCATATGGTACCAGCCTACTAACTATCCCAAAACGGTAATAACAGGGGGTTCGAGGTTCACCGGTTTTCGACCTTACCATATCCTTCTTTGGATTTTCAGATAAATAAAAATATATATTTGTTTTTGAGAAATCTCAGTAACTATGAGTGTATCAAAGTATAGCCACCTCCGGCGGCAGTGGATTACTGGTTGATATTTGATCTATTGATCAACATCATAATCCTGGATCATTAAGCTCCAATTTATCTATTCCAGGCAGACCCCGGCTCTTATTATGGGTAAATATAAGGTCATTATTCATTAAATATGCTATTATATAAGATAATTCCAATATAGGTAGGAATAATAACAGACTATAGTCCTTCTGTTACTTCCCATTTTTGAGATTTAGAGTGGGAAGAAATCACTTCACATGCATAACCAGTTACAAGAAGTCCAGGTGGACGAGATCCATTTGCTTGAATTGCTTCACCAACATGTTTAAGGGTTGTCCTAATAATACGTTGATCTGGGCATGATGCTCTTTCAATTACTGCACATGGTACGTTTTCATCCCATTTCTTATCATTAACAAGTGATTCAACTACTTGTTCGATACGATGCAAAGACATTAAGAATACAGTTGTTCTTGATGAGACCCACTCTGGTAATATTGGTAAAGCACCACCTCTTCCAGTTCCTGTACAAACCAAAAGTTGATCAGCTACATTACGATGAGTTGCGGAAATATTTGCATATAATGGAGCTGCTAATGCTGATGTGATACCTGCAACTACTGTAGGTTTATAACCATTATCACGGAAGAATATATATTCCTCTGCACCTCTACCAAAAATATATGGATCACCTTGCTTAAGACGAACTACATGCATCCCCTGTTTGAGTGATTCAAGTCCAATTTCAAGTAGTTCTTGTTGAGCTTTTTCTGCATTACCAGGAAACTTCTTTGCAATATGAACAGGAGTTCTTCTAGGAATCAAATCAAGTACTTGAGAAGGAACCAATTTATCGGCTAAGATGATATCAGCAGTATGGATTTCGTTTAAAGCAGCTTTAGTAAGCAAATCTTCACTTCCAGGACCAGCACCAATTAAGGATATTTTCCCGGTTCTTGTTGAGGTATTATTAGTAGTATCTAAAGTAGTACTTTTATAATCTTTTGATAATTCACTTGAATCTAATGACGCTAATTTTGAAAATGGATAGTATTCTACTATCTGTGATAACCATCTTATCCTTTGCTTCTTTCTTTCTTCAACTGAATCAGAATTACTTTCAAGAACTAAATTATTAAATTCAGATGTTTGTTCAGCGTCGTCATCATTTTGTCCAATTGATGATATAATTGAATCTTCTTGTTGTATTAATTGTCTTAATTCACCAACTCTGTTACAAATCTCTCCAACATTTGATGGTAATGAATTAGTCACGTGTCGTTTCAATCTATTAGCTAATCTACACCCTTTACCATTAGTTGTAATTCCTAACTGAAAGTCACCATCTGAAAAAGTTGACAATATAGTAAAAGTACAGAGTTCTGGATGGTCTGTGACATTAATTGGAATTCTTAACTGTTTGCAAAGAGTTGAAATTGACTTTGCAAGATCCAATTGAGATTCTGAGACAACTACATAAACAGAATCAACTATATTATTCACCTCTGGTCTACCTAGAGTAGTTAAATTATTATTATTAAAATCAGATATTGATATTAATATTGGATCAGCACCTAACTCTTTCAATTTATCAAATCTTGATGAAGCTAGTGGAGAATCACCAATTATAAGTGGTATAGAATGTTCCACTGATTGATTTATTAACAAGCCCATTATAAGTAGTAATTAAGGATATATATGAATGAAGCAAGAATAGAGATGGAGAGAAACATTTGAAGAACGGGCCGTCCTCGCTGCTTATATATATCTCATCAATAGTTGGTCATGTACCATATTTGGAAATGCGGATCCGAATTTTTCAAATTGTGGCTAATTTCACGTGACATTTCGTTTTATCTTATACAAGGTTAGGTTATGCATGGCTTGTGTGGCCGTGCTAGCCACTGGCTGGCCACGCTACGGGAAGAGGAAGAGTTAAAAATGTCTAGATATGAATAAATTGGTATATATCCGTATATAAATATATAGAGTAATACTAATTATATCAAGAATGAGGTGATACATGGGAGCAATGATGATATATGATGCCACAGATATAGGTGAAGTAGGTTGTTAGTTCAGCTAGCAAAAGTGCTCTAATTACTAGTTGCAATCAATAATTGTCTACTAATGTATGTAGTCCTTATCTTAAGATATTAGCTTATTCAATATATTAAATACAGCGCCTTGCTTCCTTCCTTCTTTCCTTTCTTCTTACTTACTTCACAGCCAGCTCAACGTGCGAATTCCTAAAGATCGTCAATCTAATCTTTTAACGTTCGGCTAAACAAGTTTCAATGCAGAATTCCTAATTAAGGTTCCAGATCTCACGTTATATTTTTAATGATCTACACTGAAAAAAATTGAAGTTAACTCTACCATAAAAGTAAATCTTCTCAAAATGCCCCCTAAACGACCACAAGGACTTAACAAATCAGCAAAGAATAAAAAGCCAAAGAAATCTACCGATGAATCTCCTTCTGATCCAACCCCTGATTTAACAATCGCTTTAGATGACGAAGTTGATGCTGAAGATGAATTAAACCAATTGTATGGATTATTTAGCACTTATCAAAGTTCAGATGAGGGTTCTCCAAAATTAGTATATGGATTGATTCATGAATGTGATAGATTATTACGTAATTCTAAAGAAACTTTACCAGCAAAATTTCATGATATTTATGCCAAATCTTTATTGGATTTAGCTAGATTTGTTGATCAAGATGAAAGAAAGAAAGCACCTAAAAAGGGAGAAACTAGTGAAGATTTCATTATTGCAGCTATTGAAAGAGCTAATACCGGTATTGAATCATATCCTGATTCAATTGATCTTTTATCTACCCGTTCTCGTGGTAAAGTTAGATTAGTAAATGATAAATTACAGAAGATTTCACCAGATGAAGGGTGGAAAGCAGCAACTGAATTTATTCCAGAAATAAAAGATGCTATAAAAGATTTTGAAGGTGCTGAAGATTTATTATTAAAGAATGGAAAAACTTATATAGATTTTACTAAAGATCACTTAATTGTTATTGAAAATTTATTAGAATTAGCTGATTCATTAGCAGTATTTGAAGAAGAAGAAAGAGCTATTGCCGAGGAATTGTTTGCAGATGAAGCAGATTCGGAAACCAAACAAACCCCACTGGAATGGAGCAAGTCTAAATTTCAAAAAACCCTCCAAGGTGAACAGAAAAAGATTCTTGAATGGACTAAGCAAAAATTTCAAAATATTCTCAATATTAATTCAAGCAAAAAGGGCAAATCTAAAGATCATAATGGAACTTCATTATCATTAATTAGATGGGCAAACAAAGGAATGGGTCAATATTATTTAGCATTAGCAGCTCCACTACTTGCCAAATACGAATCAGGCGATGATGACGAAGATGAGGAAGAAGATGAAGAAGAAGACGAAGATGATGATGATGATTCCGAACCAAAGCTAACCCCAGAAGAACTACAAACTGCAACTTCAACTGTATCTAAAGCAGTTGAATACCTCCTTAAAGCTGAATCTGAAGATGAACCAGAAAACTACTCCATTATTGCTGAAGCATTGATTGCATTGGCAAATTTAAGTGAACTTGAAAGTGATGAGCAAAAAAGATTATATAAAGAAGCAACTTTTAGACTTAAAAAATCTCAACGTTTAGGTTATGGCGACTATCATGAGCTAATTGCTGATTTAGAAGGATAAATTTTATATTTAAAGGAATATTTATTGAACCGTAAGTCGCCTTTGCCTCCGGCGGCCGGGCTCTGCCCGGACCCGTTGTCGTGCTCCGCACGATGTTCGAGGAGTTATTTTGAAGCAATTAAAGATTTTATGTGCTCTTTTGCTTTAGAAATTAAAATTGTTATTCATTTTCAATTCTTTACTACCGTTAAAACTGGTTAGTATTGAATTAAACATACAAGAACCGACTGGAGAGGAATCTCATTCCAAGTTTATTAATTCATCTATCATAATTGAGCGTGGAGGATTGGATGGAGAACTGGAAGGAGAATTGGAAAGAGGATGGGAAAGAGAACTGGAAGGAAAATTAGAAGGAAAACCGGAAGGAGAACTGGAAGGAATTAGGAATATTACGAATTATGAGTTATGAAAAGGAAGGATTGTAGAGTGAAAAGCGTTATCATTGTTGTTCAAAGCACATAGAGGATTTGATATCCGGTGCTGGAGTAGATCCTCATCTTATTATAATTGTATGTAATTATTAAAATATTTATTTTCTAAACTACTTAATATATTATTAAGTTGTTTAAGATTACCGTGGTGAAATATATTGTACAATTTATATATGTGCTCTCGATTGTTTATAACTTATACCATTTCGCTATTGTACTATTCCTTGTAACATCATAGCTTACCATCCTCCAGCGACGAAGAAGTTAAATCTTCTGGTTCAGTTATACTATCGGAGTTACATCGGATATTGCACATACATGATGCTTAACGCAAACAGCCCCCTGGCAACATCCGAGACAGAGATATAAGCAGAAGGAGAACCCGGACACCGGAAAGCCGGAAGATATACTAATACCATAGTAAGATTAATGAATTATGTAAAGTAGATTAATTTAGGTTTAAACCAAATTAACTCTTGATTAACCATAATTGGATCTCGTTATACATATCACTGTAAAGGTCAACTTTAATCTTATCTCTAACATTATCTTTATTCTCGTGTGCCGTGCATGAAGTCGGGGGGATCATGATTAACTCCTATTACGCAAGATTTAACCAACCACCTTTTTAGATAAGGTATTTCTATTTCCATAGTTAGTCTCTGTATAAGTTTATAGTTACATAAATTGGTGGTTTTCTCACTAATTTCATTGTATATCCCTCTATTCAAGATGAAAAGTTCTTTAGTTAGTTGTTTATCATTTTTTACTCTTGTTAGATTTTCATCATCAATTTCTCTTTCATTCGATGATGATAGTCAGCTCATCCTCAGTCAATCAAAACCAATCGTTGAATCAGATTTAATTCAGCAATTGATTTCTAAAGATGGATTATCGAAAAGAGCAACTGATCTTTATAATGTTGCAAAATATAGTGAAGATGATTATAATCATCCAACCAGAGTTATTGGTTCAAAAGGTCATAATAAAACCATTGATTATATTTTAAATAGTTTGAAAGAGTTTGGTGATGATTATTATGATGTTTCTTTACAATCATTTAGTGCAATCAGTGGGTCAATTGCAAGCTCATCATTAATTATTAATGGAAAGAATGTTTCTGAATCAGCAGCATTAAATATGAGTCCTCCAACTCCAAATAAAGAACCAATTACTTCTTCTGTTTCAATTGCATCTGATGATGGCTGTAAACCATCTAATTATGGTCCAGAAGTAAATAATACAATTGTACTTATTCAAAGAGGTAATTGTCCATTTGGTGATAAATCAGAATTAGCTGGGTTAGCTGGTGCAATTGGTGCAATCATTTATAATAATGTTGATGGTGATAACATTCCTGGTACTTTAGGGACTCCACTTGGACATGAAGTTCCTACTATGAGTTTATCAAAGAAATTAGGCGATCATCTTGTTAAAAAGATTCAAAAACAACCGGATTCTGTTAAAGTTCAAATGACTATTGATTCAAATATTGATATTATTGATACTTTAAATGTTATTGCTGAGACTAAAACTGGTGATAAAGACAATGTAGTTATGCTTGGTGCTCATTCTGATTCAGTTTCTGCTGGTCCAGGTATTAATGATGATGGTAGTGGTACTATTTCTTTACTTGAAGTAGCTGAAGCATTAACTAAATTTGATGTTAACAATGCTGTAAGATTTGCTTGGTGGTCTGCAGAAGAAGAAGGATTACTTGGTTCTGAACATTATGCTAATAGTTTACCACAAGATGAGAATCAAAGAATTCGTCTTTTCATGGATTATGATATGATGGCATCACCAAATTATGCTTATCAAATTTATAATGCAAATAATGAAGATCATCCTGCTGGTTCTGGTGAATTAAAACAATTATATGTAGATTATTATAAATCCCAAGGGGTTAATTATACATTTGAACCATTTGATGGTCGTAGTGATTATGCGGGATTCCTTATTGCTGGAATTCCTTCTGGTGGTATTGCAACTGGAGCAGAAGGTATTAAAACTCCTGAAGAAGAAGAGCTTTTTGGCGGTAGTGCTTCAATTGCTTATGATCCTTGTTATCATCAATTATGTGATAATCTTTCAAATGTTGACTATGAAGCTTGGGTTATTAATACAAAATTAATTGCTCACTCTGTTGCTACCTATGGTAAAAGCTTTGATAATTTTCCTGTTAGAACTAAAGCAGAAATTGGTGTTGCAGGTACTAAATCATCTGATATTAACTTTGAATATCGTGGTCCTCATCTCATTCTCTAATTTATGTAGATATAGCATTAATTACATTAATCCCCCGTTTCATCTTCCTCGCTCTCTACTTCTTTGCCTCCGGCGGCCGGGCTCTGCCCGGGCCCGTTGTTCCGAGCAAAGCTCGGAATTTAATAGGTTATATAAAGAAGTTATAGTTGAAAATAGTGTGCTCTTCTGTTTACTTATTACCATATTCAAGGTGCACAGAGCATATTCCCCTGACATTAACCATTTTGGAAATGATCTCCAAAAATCCCCCGATTATAGCATGCTTCGCTAATGTACAAAAATATTTCACCCTTTGCAAAGTGAAGCAAAGTAAACAAACCACATTATCCTATATTAGTTATGAATTTTAACTTTCAGTCTGATCCTTTTAATGTTGATAGTATTAAAGAAAGTATTCCTGATGTTGGAGTTATAAGAAGACGATTAAGACATAATGAAGATGATTCATTGTTTAGTCTTGATTCTATGAAGGGACCTATTCAAGAAGTGCTAAACGGATCTCAATCAAAATCCTTCCAATCGTCAGCTATTAGCGATAATCAAGGTAAGCAAACCACTGATTGGAAATTAGTTTATACTAACATTTAGTCTTTACTGCCTTAAACTTGAACAGTCTTTCATTAAGAGATTCAAGGGATATGAGGCACCCTATTACACAACCATATTTAAATGATATTTCAATGGAAGATATTGAAGATTCTCAAGATATTGAAGATATAGAAATGCTAGATGCTGATGAATTAAGAGAACCAATGGAAGATCATATTATGTCTACACCCAAATCTTCTAAAAGAAGCGTGGTTAGTTCATTATTATCACCAACTCGATTAGGAGCTCAGTTAGCTGCTCCAGAAGGAGCTCTGGTATTGTATAATACAGGAGAAGAAGATAAAGAGAAAAGTAAATCTAAAAAACCAAACCTAATATCTTCAGGGGTTCAAACTGAAGGAATATATGACGAAACCAATGAGCAAGCTGAACAAATCCATCAACCATCTCATCAACCAACAAAGGAGCAATTGCATGATCCAGCCAATATTCCTAAATCACAAATCATGGATCCATCACTTAGCAGCAATAACGATTATCTCAATATGCCAACTCCAACGCCTCATTGGATTTCAACTCATGATAATATCCCCTATGTCCTTTCCAGCTACGTACAGCTTTTAGTTAACATTTTCATTTATTGCCTCTTTCTCTATCTGATATTGGACATCTGCCGTTTATTCTGGAAAGATACAGATAAAATAATGAATCTTCGTAGATCACATCTTACTACTGATATTAACAGATGTACAAGAGAATATCTTGAAAATGATTGTAGACCGGGAATTAGAGCTCCCCAGCTTGAAGATGTCTGTACTCAGCTTGAAAAGTGCATGGACCAAGATCCTGATGATATTCCTAGGCTGCCAATAAATGCTCAGCTACTGGGAGAAATATTCAATGCATTCCTTGGTGCATTTTCTCTCAGATATTTATTCTTCTGGGTCTTTACTCTTATTATCACCAGCTATGTATTAAATGTTATATTTGGATACATGCGAGGTAAAGCATATTTCAAACCATCTGAAAAAAGGTCATTATCATCTCCTCCACCAAGCAATGCACTTGGATATCCTTAATTTATTTATTCTTTTCTCTTATCCACTCATATAGCCTCTGGCGGCCGGGCTCTGCCCGGACCCGTAGTTCCTCGCGCATGCGAGGAAGCTTACCGCAAGATACGAATACGCAAACGAAGACGGTTCCGGGCAGAGCCCGACCACCTGAATTGATAAAAGAATATGTAAGGATACTATTTACAATTTCATTATTTAAGCCTATTTATTCTATTGATATTTATGGCCATATTCTTGTTGTTTTGGGATTCTTTTTGATACCTTTTCCCAATCAATGCAATCAAATAAATTTTCTAAAAATTCTCTTTTACCAGCAACTCCATAGTCAGTGAGATATACATGTTGCCATGCATTTACATTAAGTAATGGTACAGCGGAATTTAATTCATTAGTTGAATTTGCTTGGCCAAATGATCTAGCTGAGTTTGCTGAAGTTTCATTAGGTTCGGTACTACGGACATGTGAAAGTGGTGTTCCTGAATTATATGTATTTACAAGCTTAACATCCCAATCATTGAGCCAAAGGAGCCATACATATCCGTTACCAAAGATAGCATCTGATCTATTAATTAATAGCTCTCTGAATGAAACAGCTGTATCGAAAGAATGAGTAAGGAGATTGGACAATCTTGTGCTATCATTAGTTGTAGTATTGGTTGAAGTAATTGTTGAGATAGTTGAATCAATAATTGGACTATTTTTAATTTCAGTTGAAATATCAATTGGTTTATTGTTAATTGGCTCTCCTATAACTGCATTTGGATTAACCGATTCTTTTAAGGATTGAAAAAAAAATTCATTGCTATAAGCTTGGGAAGCATAAAAATTTACATCATGAAATTGAGGTAAATCAACAGTTGCTCTCATAATCTGATATGGAGTACTATCTTTAAGATAAGTATCCTTTGTACGTTCATTCAGTTGATTGATGAGAAAATCTTGATACTGAAACCATGCAACATCTAAACCTTTTGGTGAAAGAAGACCAGGAATACCTTTTTCACGATCTAAATGAGGTAAATCAGGAACGGTATGTAAAGATTTAGAAATTGTACAAGAAACCAACTTCTTTCTACTTGTTAACCGTAATCCACTACGTAAAGAAGAAATCATTTTTTACCCTTAATCAAGATATCTCTTCTCACTCACAAATCTCGTGAACTTGATCAACCAGTTTCGATTTTTCACTTTCCTTACCCTAAGCAGCCGCACTATTGCCTCCGGCGGTCGGGCTCTGCCCGAACCCGTTGTTCCTCGCTCCGCTTGGAATTACAAAAGGGATAGATATCATAGAGCATATATATATATTCCGCGCGGAGCGCGGCAACGGGTCTGGGCAGAGCCCAGCCGCCGGAGGCAATGTAGTTCGGGGGGGTATACAGTTTCTATTTCTTATGATCCTCTCCTTTTTGGTCCTACTTTTAAACTTTTTACTCTTCTAAGTAATCCACCAGCTGTGTTGTTGGTAGGGGTAGTTGTGTTGGTGATTGTGGGGGGTGCTAAGTGCACAGTTGTGGTTGTGGGGGATTTTTTATAGCTTTCATTACTACTGCCAGTATTATTTTCTGATAATGCATTGATTGCTGATGTTGCTTCTACTGAATTATTTCTTCCTCTAGTTAGTTCAGGATTGCTTGAACTTGCTCCAGAGGTTGAATTGTATCTATTTGGTCTTGGTGGTACTGGTTGTGATCCAGAATTTCCTCTTAATCTTTGTACTAGAGATTTCTTTCTATTTAGATTTGAAGCAGAATTCTGTTCTTCTGCTGATTGTTTAATTGCTTCTGCAGATGCTGGTGCTCCTTCTAAAAATGTAGAACTACCTAATCCCATACTTAAATTTCCATGTACTGGTTGTTCTTTAAGAGCAGAATTGAATGCGCGGGATGGATCTAAATCTGGTGATTTTCTTGGTAGAGAATTTAAAAGTAATGGTTTTCTTTGTTGCTGTTGTTGTCTAGATGAAGAAACATTAAAATCAAGGTATGCTTCTTCAACGCCTCTACCCATTATAGAATTTTCAGTTGCATATTTATCTCTAGCTGGATCTGCTCCACTTATAGAATTATTTGCCCCGTCAACTGGAAATGCTAATACTGGAGCTCTTTTTGTATTCTTATTACGATGTGGTGTACATGCATCAAATGGTCCATCATGATGAAATGATCCAGGGCCAAAGAATCCTGTTACATCTAATTTATCAATGATATCAAGTGGTTGGCCCTTCTTACGACCAGATTTAGATGAGTGTTTTGATTTTGAAGTAGTACTACGGTGTTCTTTAGAACGATGTGAATCTTTGGTATCCGAACGTCTATCAGAACGGTGTTCTCTTTCTTTACGTTCAGAACGATGGTCAGAACGGTGTTCAGAGCGATGTTCAGAGCGATGTTCAGAACGATGGTCACGAGGTTCTACTAAACGGCCATTTCTTACTTCTCTTTGTTCACTTTTATGACGGCCATTATGCCCATCAACAACTGACTTTGGTTGTTCCATTATTGAAGAATCAGAATTAGATCTTCTTTGACGAGTTATAACTGGTTTTGTGCTAACTGCTGGTCTTTGAGGAGGCTGAGGAAAGAGAATATTATCGTCGTTATCTTCAAAACTATCATCTGAGTGATCCTCAATGAATGGATTAGTTGATTTTCTATACATTGTATTTCTATCTGGATTAGGGATTCTAAAATGTTAGATTATGAAACAGGACCTGGAAGATAGGATTCCGATAGAAAGATTGTCTAAAATTAGAACTATAAGTACAATTACAACAGCAACCACATTTGCAAAAACCACAATCAGTACTTGAGTTCCAAAATAATCCTATTTTTAGGTATAATAGCAGTGACGTCACTTACAAGACAATTTTGGATATTTCAAAAGACTTTGCTGGTAAAATATTGTAAAAATATAAAAAGGTAACTTCAATAAATTACTTCCCCGGGGCGTTTTCTTTCTTATCATTCACTCTTAATAATAAAGTTGATTAAAAATGGCTTGATAACTGTGGAGCTGCACCATATAATTACAGTACATTCAGCTGCATAAAGTTAAAACACGAACGCGAATTTAACAAGGCTGAAACTGAGAATGGCTGCAAGAAAATAATAAGGGGTGGTCGGTAGAGGGTAAACGGTAAGGTAAGGGTATGATCAATAGCAAATTAGATGGTAATGAGTGTAAAAATGAGGGTATAATTGTGAAGTAGATAAAGTAGGTGAAGTTGATGAGATTGGCTGATGATAATGATACTGCTATAATGGTATTGTATTGTCCATAGATATAGGGAGATGGAATTTATCATATTTAAGGTGATGATAAATTGGTCCTCGATTAAGGAGGACGCGCGTGGGTAAGAGAGGGTGAAATAGGGTTGGGGTATTATTTGGGAGTTGTTCAAAGTAGAGGAAATCAGTTCTCTAGCTAGAGTAGAGTTGGGAGTTTGAGTTGGTGGTGGTTGAGTAAATTAATGATCTAGCGAGTGACTAATTTAATATAATTAAGGTATCTGAATATTTCTAAGCTGATAATTGAATCAAGTTAAATTGAGTAAGACAAGTAGAAATCATTGACAGTTGTTTCAGGGGTATCTGATTGTGGAGTATGTGTTTAGATGTAGACTGTATCTTATATCCTATTATTGTATCTTGTATTTTGTAATAAATCTTATTCCTATATTTCCTTCCTTCTTTCCTTCCACTTTAAACTTACCTTCTTATTGGTGCTGGATATTCTGATGAATTTGATGAAAATGTTGATAGTGGTCTTGCAAGACTGTGATCTGATAATGAATAAGCTTGTGTTGATGTAATCCCTCGTTGTTGATTATTTAGTAAAATTGGTCTTGATGGTGATACTGAGGTTGGATCAACTCCTATACTATGAGACCGTTGTTGCTGTTGTGGAATGAAAAATTTTCCATTTGAATCAGTAGATTCTTTTGGAAAATATTCATCAAAAGGTGATGAAGCAGTCCAAGTTGAAGAAGCTGTTGACTGACGAAAAGGATTATTAGATGACATTGGAGGTGACGGTCTTGGATTAATATAACCTGGAAATTGCTGACGTTGTTGAATCATGAATGGTGTAAAATCTATATTATCTTCCTCTGATTGAAAATCTCGACTATCTATTCTTCCCTTCTATTCCTTACTATATATTTCGTTACTTCTTTTTCTCTCCCATTAATATACTTTCCACAATCAATTTAAAATTTTTAAGTTCACACTTATTCCTTCATAAACTTTTCTTTCCTAGTTTTGAAAAGAAAGAATAATTCCAAAATTTTAAATATGTAATTTAGAAAATAAATAATTGTCCTTCTTTAAGAAAAATATGAGTGAATGATAATTAATGATCTTAGCGGTAAATAACTTTAACGTTAATAAATGTGACCTTATACATATATATTTTCCCCTTTAATTTTTATTTGGTGTTTGGTCTGTGTACATACATATGTAGGTTGCGTAACTTTAAGCGGGCAAGCAGTTAAATGCTGTTGGTTTACGTCTATATTTTCGATCTATATGAATTAAATAACAATAACAAAATAAACAAAATTTCTAACAAATGATCAAATTGCTGATCAATTTACTAATTAGCTAAAATCAAACACCATTTTCGTTTATTCGTTAGTAACTGTTAAATCCATACTAAAGGTAATGGTTTGTTTACATTATGCTTAAATTAGTAACAATACCGTTTCGTTTGTCTCCTCTAGTCAACTTTAACGAACATTTTCCCCCCGATCCCTTATTCTGCTCTAACTACTAACAGTACTAAACCAATAAATATTATGGTTTTAATTGCTTAAATTTTTTCATTATTGCTTTGCCCAGTAACCGGCCCTGGCAATCAAACATATACCGAGCTTACTGCAAGAAGTACCCACAATCAACACATTGCCCTAACAACCATACACCCCCTATTTTCCCCCTTTTTTCCGCTTTCGTCTTACCCCTGTGCGGCATTATATTCCCCGCCTTCTCAGGTTGCCTCCGGCGGCCGGGCTCTGCCCGGAACCCGTTGCTCGCTTCGCTCGAATTTGGGGATTCTCGGTCTGTTGGTTTGTACCTAATCGTCTCTTTGATATTGAATTATAATAACTGGAAGCCTCTATTTTCAGAATGTACGTGATAATCAGAACTTTAATTTTATACCGTACCCTCCGATATCGTGAAAAAGTCCATGTACATAACCCTCACCCAGGTGCAATTCACTGCCCGTCGGCAGTGTAATAACAAACACGAGGTTAGTGTACTTTTTGAATCAGTCGTTATAGCTGCTGTCTCAAGTGGCAAGCCCTCCCTCCTTCCGAGCGAAGCGAGGAACAACGGGTCCGGGCGGAGCCCGGCCGCCGGAGGCAAAAGAGCCCGCACCCACCCTAACCTAAAGATAAGATGAATCTTGTTATTTGCATTTTGTTACCTAATTAGGAGTTGGGATACTGAACGCGATGCTAGCAATGCAGAGTTAGACTGTTATAGGGTGCAGAGCGGAGGAAAGTGAGGAAGATGAATAAGAGGTTAGTTATACCATTTCTGATTGACATCCACTTTGAGCGGAATAAAGTGGGCTCTAACCGCTATTGCTAGATTATCCTGATATAAATCGGGTTTTGTCAGCTCCAGGTCTGGTAAAACCTCGCCGTCAGTATAGGATCTATTTGGATATACCGTGAACGAAACTGGAAGATCCAAATACCTAGCTTAATATAAACTATATAATTTTATATACATATATATCTATGTATAAATAACAAGAAAAGATCACTATTGAATTCTTATCTATCTTACTAGCTTTGCGTTTCATTTATATTTAGAATGTTAGACCATTGTCATGTAATGTAGCTTTGAATTAGAACTATGATTGCTTTCTACTGGAAACGTTTAATAGAGCTTCACCTGAAGATGGCTTTCTAAGTATCCGGTTTAAATTTAGATAGAACAGAGAGAGATCAATGTAAAACCGAAGTATAATATATTGTTTGATCCAAGTCGGTTCATGCATTATATAAACTTCTTCTGAGCTTCAGCAGCAGAAAATAGGGGAAATAAAGAGAGTGAGAAAGAACTATATATATTAGAGAATACTACGGAGGAATTAATTTATTTTTCTATATGGATTTCTTTTAAAAGTAAAACCAATGAATGCTTGTTTTGGAACTGGAATATCTTCATTATCACTTTGATTCTTTTCCATTTCATAGAAAACATCCTTATATTTATTCATGTCATATTCATTTGAAAAATCATCAAAGTAACCTGGATCTGCTTCTGACAAAAGTTGTGGAACAAATGGCGATTCCCTATCTTGTAACTTATCCCAGTTGGTATTATGAAAGTAGTCGTGCTTTTTAATTTGTTCAAATTTTAACCTACGCGAGGGACTTGTTATAAGACAATTTATTAAATCCCAAGTATTATCACTAAAAATGTACTCACCAGTGGATACTTGTGGTCTGATGAGAGTCATTTCCCAATGACGGATATTAATATAAGTTTCATCACTGTTTTCTCCACTAAAAGGAGGTACTCCTGTTAATGTTTCATATAAAATACAACCAATCGACCAGAAATCAATGCTGGATTCATATTCTTCTCCTAAAAGCACTTCAATCGCAATATATTCAGCAGAACCTACCAAGGAATTGGGATTTTTTTTCCTAATCATTTTATACATTGCTTTTCTTTCTTCAATTGATTTAGATCGTAAAGATGGGTCTTTAACTGATTCAAGCTTAACCATTAAACTTTTAATCTTTTCTTCACAAATAATACCAGATGCAAGACCAAAATCGGTTAATTTAATATGACCAGATGAATCAATAAGGAAATTTTCTGGTTTCAAATCTCTATGAATAAACCCAAGTTCATGAAGTGAGTTTACTGCCGCAAACATCTCTGATGCATAAAACTTTGCTGATTGAAAACTTAAAACTCCCTGACTTAAGAGTAAAGAACGATAATCACCTCCAGGAATAAATTCCATAGCAAGATACAAATTTGCATCATCTTGAAATGAATATAATAGTGGAACTAACCACTGAGGATTTGCAGCTTTTAAAATATCTCTTTCAGTTAAAACCTTTTCAACATGACCTGTTTGGAGTAGAAACTTCTTTTTAATAATCTTCAGAGCACAGATCTCGCTCGTTTCAACATGTTTAGTTAAAAATACTTGACCAAAACCCCCTTGACCTATTTGACTTATGATTTGAAAATCTCTATATTGTGGTTTAATTCTTCGTTTACGAAGTATAGTTGTTTCATTCTGATAAAAGTTCACCAGTTTTGTGGTATTGTGATTATTTCTATCTTTCATAAAAGTTTCATATCTTAATTTCCGATCATTCATATAAGTAATAATATCAGTATAATAATCTAAGAAGTAAATATGGGAAGCATTAACCTTTCTAATTACTTTTGATCTTTGCTTATCATCACTTATGGAAGGATAATTCTTTTCAAGAATAAAAGGAGAATCAGGAGAATAACGAGCGGAACTAAGTATAGAATTTGTAAAATGCTCATTATCTTTGGAAGTAGTCATTTGCATTAAGAATTGCACAAGTGGAAAGATTATTCCTGCCAGAAGGCTGAAGTAGAAATAAATTCTGAGAGAAGAAGAAGAAGCTTCAAATTACCTTGAATGCAAAGTGGTTAGTAATTCCAACTGATTGAATTGAATCAGGTATAGAAAATAATATACTAGCTGTTGGTGGTAGTGGGAAGTTTAGTGGGGTGAAGGGGGGGTCTTCAGGGGGTAGTGGGGTAGTGGGGTAGTGGGGTAATGCTGTTAAGGTACCGTTAATGTGAGAATATGCAGGGTTATGTGGATGCAGGCAGGGTCTACAGCGGACTTCAAGATTATGTCCCTTATATAGGGTTAACGGGTGATAATAGTAGAAATGAAAATTTAGTGGTAGGTTTTAATTGGGTTCGATTTAAGATAATTGTAAAGTAAATGAATGGGATAGAATCAGCGGCATATTGTTTACTAATAATATATTCCATCGCATACAACCGCTCCCCCCCCCCCCACCTTTATAGTTTATCCGGATATTGCATTATTCCATCGCCTCGATCGTTATCTCCTCGGATTGCTAGAAATACCGTTAAATCTGCTTCTGTAATCGGTAGTGCTAACTTGTGTGAATTGAATTATATTACACTAATAATTCTCAGTACTCTTCCTCGCAAAGCGAGGAACAACGGGTCCGGGCAGAGCCCGGCCGCCGGAGGCAACCAAAACAAAAGCCGCAGGGAATGAAACAAAGTTACATAGATAAGATTGATAAAGATGATGAGAGTTTATACCTTTCGTCATATGTATAATTAGAAGTTGGCTTTTAAAAATGATTTCCATTTTAGGATTAATGATTCAATCGTCATTGTTTATTGGGTCAGGAATTATTTCTGGCTTATGGAATCATAAACATTTTTTCAGAAGAAAGGATAACGCAGGTGGAGGTGGTAATAATGGATTTACTATTAATAGTTTGAGATTGCTATCAGATTTCACGGTAGCTTTTTCAGTTGTAATAGCAGAATTGGTACTATGTGAAATTGGTGATTGGGTTGATCCAGAAGCTAGGTTTTTTGTATGGAAGTTAGCTACTAATGTATTATTGATATTAGTTGGGGTTATCATACCATTTGCTGAAGTGATGTTGATAGTTGGGTTGAATGGTAATTTGTCAGTTGGTCCTGGTCCTAATTCCAGCGCCAATTCTGCTTCTAATAAGTTTAAATTCCTTTTAGGATTAATCTTGTATTCCATTTATATTGGATTATTTATTTATGTTGGTCGTTATATTCCAATGGAAGGTGATAAACATTCAACTACCACCACCACCACTTTCACTGAGTCTATTATTACTAGAATTGGATTTGTTGGTGTTACTGCTATGGCTATTTTATGCGGGGTTTCTACAGTTTCTGCTCCTTATACAGTATTTATATCTCGTCAATCACCAGTAAATCAAACCGATATTGATCGATTGCAATCAGCAATTATAACTACAAATTCATTAATTGAGAATAAGAAAAATATTTTACAAACATTAAGACTTAAGCTATCTCATAGAATTAATAATAGTTCATCATCTAATTTGATGTTTAAAGTATTAACTACATTAAGAGTTGGAAGTGGAGATGATTTATCAAATGAAATTAAAGCATTAGAAATGGAAATAGCTTCATTTCAATCAATGAAATGTGATTTAGAAAGAGATATTGAATCTCTTAAAGCTAAATTTTCAAATCAAACATATTCACAAACTATAAACGGTAAGATAAAGATTCGTTTATATTATATCTTTTCAATCTATTGTATTTATAGATTGATAAATATTTTAGTAATAAGAAATCCATTTATGATGAAATGGGTACCAGAAGTAATATATTCATTTGGAACCAAGAACTCCAGCGGTATTACTAATAGTGATATCAACCCTCCAACTAAACCAGAATCTGATGCTTTAGTTATCTCTCTTGCTCATATGATTATGAAGGTATCCCCACAATCTGAAATAGATGCATTATCTCGTCAAATAGGTTTTGCAGTGTCCGGTTTACTCTTCCTTGCATCAATTTCATCGGTTATAACTACATTTAATACTCTTGCAAAAGCATTTCCATTTCTACATTCAAAGAAATCACATCAACATCTTCATTCAACTACCAACCTAACTTCACCATTATTAATATCACATGTTCTTGCTATCTACGTTATATCCACCTCTCTTCTCCTACGTAGTAATCTTCCTTCTAAGATGTCATCAGCAATAACATCTGCGTTAGGTTCCCCTCTTAACGTATCTTCAGTCCAAGCTTGGTCTGATTCAGTAATATTTGTATCAACATGTATAATGGTAGTAGGTCTTTATCTGGCCAACAAATACCGCTCCTCGGACGAGACAACCCTCTATGATGAAGAATCTCTTATAGAATCCAAATTTGATTAGATCTCTTATTTATTTAATTTATTTATTCACCCACTTATCCCTACTTTTGCCTCCGGCGGCCGGGCTCCGCCCGGACCCGTTGTTTCTCGCTACGCGAGAATTCTAGGTGCGTATTACAATAACAATGTACGTATAAGGAGTAACTTACGTCCTTAGCTCTGTACAAAGGCAACTGATATCAATGAGCTGGTGATTTACGGGTATGTCATCGTCTAACGTAATTATCTAATCTAAATATATTTAAAAACAACCTAAAAGCTCAATAGCTTCACACTATTCTTTTCGAATAGCGGAATCAGAATAAGTTGCTATATAAGATTGTAGCTATATACTTGCTACAATAATTCGCTGGGATCTTAATAATGTTAAAGCAAACATGAATCTATTATATCAGCTGGTCTTTCCGAGCGTAGCTCGGAACAACGGGTCCGGGCAGAGCCCGGCAGCCGGAGGCAGAGTAGGTAATCGTAAAATAAATAAGAATTAAAGAGGCTCAGTTTCGAGATGACTGGCTAAGTTAATTAAAGTTTGAAGCTTTGTGTTAAAAGAATCAGTTGTTTCATTATTAGGAGGATTTGATGGTGGAGATGGTGGAATTAAAATAGTTTGAGATTTAAACTCCCATTTTGATGGCGAAGTTGGATCTTGTTGATGATATCTGGAATTTAATTCATTAAGTAAATTTGTATCATCCAAATTGGAAGAAATTCCAAGATATAAACGAAGTTTTGTAATGCGAATTTGTGTAAAATTAGAAATAATTCTTAAATAAATAGAATTTTGCAATGATCTAATGATATCTTTAATAAGAATTTCAAGATATTTCGAATGATTTGACCATTGATAAGAAGCGGGGATTGTATAAATAATATCAAACTTAAGATTTGAAATTGAATCAATTGATTTAATAGTATTTTGTATAAGTTCTGATTTGGAAAGGAAAGATAATAAAGGAGAAGTATTTCCATCATCAGTACCTTCAATATCATTTAAAATTTGTTTAATTTGAGCATCATTTCCATTAAATTGCAAACTCCATAAATAGAATGAATAAAACAATTCAATTGATTTATATAATTGATCACCAATATCTGTTGAAACAATAGTTAATACTACTTGTGATTCATAACCAATTAAATAAGAGAGTAATTCATTGTAATGCTGAGGAAAATATTTCTCAATTAATTTATCATCGAATAATATAGATGATGACTTGTTGTTACTCATCTCCGTGGTGTGTTTCAAAGATATCAATAAGGATAGCTAGTTGATATGACAAAAAGAAAGAGAGAGTCAGCGTTAACTATCAACATGAGGAACCGCAGTGAGATCCAGTGCGAGATTTTAAAGGGATGCATCCTTATACCGGACACTCATTTACTATAACTAGAGTTAAGGTTATATGAACCATGGTTACTTTCGAGCGGTATTATATAGTATACTAATGAAATATCAATTAACAATCTCAAGAGATCAAAACGATTATCTACCTCGTCAAAACGAACTTTGCTATTCCTCGCAAAGCGAGGAACAACGGGTCCGGGCAGAGCCCGGCCGCCGGAGGCAGCAGCAGCCGTTCACATGTAGCAGTAGGGTGGGGGGAGTGGTGGTGGTGAAGTTATCGAGAAGTGAAATGTTGATCTTGTTCAGACGTACGTGTAAGCATTGAGCGTGTGAATAATTAGTTTTTTAGTTTATTAAACAGTGTTGGAGTCGACACTCACAATGGTTTTAAGTTTGAAAACTAAGAAAGAAACAGTTGATAATGTACTATTATTATTAAAAGTTAGTACATTAATATTAATTGCTGGTGCAGCTATAAGTTCAAGATTATTTTCAGTAATAAGATTTGAAAGTATTATCCATGAATTTGATCCATGGTTTAATTATAGAGCAACTAAATATTTAACTGAAAATGGCTTTTACAAGTTTTTAAATTGGTTTGATGATAGAACTTGGTATCCATTAGGGAGAGTTACTGGTGGGACATTATATCCAGGTTTAATGGTTACAAGTAATGTCATTCATACTATATTAAAATGGTTTTCATTACCAATTGATATTAGGAATATTTGTGTTATGTTAGCCCCAGCATTTTCTGGTTTAACTGCTTATGTTACTTATCTGTTTACATTAGAAATGAAGAATGAAACTGCTGGATTATTAGCAGCTATTTTTATGGGAATTGCACCTGGTTATATTTCCAGATCAGTTGCCGGTTCTTATGATAATGAAGCAATTGCAATTACTTTATTAATGGTTACCTTTTACTTTTGGATTAAGGCATTAAAATTAGGATCAGTTTTATGGGGAGGATTAACTGCTTTATCATATTTCTATATGGTATCTGCCTGGGGTGGATATGTTTTTATCACCAATATTATTCCATTACATGTATTTGTATTATTATTAATGGGAAGATATCATTCAAGAATTTATATTGCTTATTCATCATGGTATGCCATTGGTACACTAGCATCGATGCAAATTCCATTTGTTGGATTTTTACCAATTAGATCAAGTGATCATATGAGTGCTTTAGGTATTTTTGGATTATTGCAATTGGTAGCATTTTCTGATTGGATTAGAGCACAAGTACCATCAAAACAATTTAAAAATTTAATCATTATTGCTGTATTAGTTATTCTTAGTATTTCATTTATTGGTTTAATTGCTCTTACCTCAGCAGGAGTTATTGCTCCTTGGACTGGTAGATTTTATTCATTGTGGGATACAAATTATGCCAAAATCCATATTCCTATCATTGCATCTGTAAGTGAACATCAACCAACTGCTTGGCCATCATTTTTCTTTGATAATTTTATGTTGATTTGGTTATTCCCAGTTGGTGTATATTTATGTTTAAGAGAATTACGTGATGAACATGTATTTATAATTGTATATGGAGTATTAGCTAGTTATTTTGCTGGTGTTATGGTTAGATTAATGTTAACATTAACTCCAGTAGTTTGTGTAGCAGCAGGTATTGCTATTTCAAGTTTATTTGATGTTTACGGTGATTTTATTAGTGATGATGAAGGTAATAATACTAAGGAAGTTAGTGGCGGTGAAGGAGATGAAGGTATTAGTCAAAACACTGAATCAGATTCCGATTCTGAATCATTATTTTATGCTCTTACTCATTCTAGTACTGATAAAGTAAGACCTTTTGTTGCAAAAGTTGTTGTTCTTTTCTCATTTACTAGTTATCTTTTCCTTTTTGTTAAACATTGCACATGGGTTACTTCCAATGCTTATTCCTCTCCTTCAGTTGTACTTGCATCCTCACTCCCAGATGGATCACAATTCCTCATTGATGATTTCCGTGAAGCATACTATTGGCTTCGTATGAATACAGCAGAAGATGCTAAAATCATGTCTTGGTGGGATTATGGTTATCAAATTGGTGGTATGGCTGATCGTACAACTCTTGTAGACAACAATACATGGAATAACACCCATATTGCTACTGTTGGTAAAGCAATGAGTAGTTCTGAAGAAGTAGCTTACCCAATTCTTCGTCAACACGATGTGGATTACATCCTGGTTATCTTTGGAGGTGTTCTTGGTTTCTCTGGAGATGATATCAATAAGTTCCTTTGGATGGTTCGTATTGCTGAAGGTATTTGGCCGGAAGAAGTTAAAGAACGTGATTTCTTTACTGCAACCAATCAATATAAAGTTGATCATGAAGCAACACCAACAATGCGTAACAGTTTAATGTATAAGATGTGCTATTACCGTTTCACTGAACTCTATGGAGGAAATGATGGTTACGATCGTGTACGTGGTCAACAAATTCCAGCATCTGCCAAACCTGAACTCACCACTCTTGAAGAAGCATTCACCTCTGAAAATTGGATTGTTCGTATCTATAAAGTAAAAGATCTCGATAACGTAGGTCGTGATTTCCATAAAGCAATCAACTTTGATAAAGGACAAGGTTCCAAAAAGAGAAAACCTCAAACTGAACTAAGACTCTAATCTAACATTCATTTTTAAAAAATTTATCTCATAGACTCATCATCGTTTCCCCTACATTGCCTCCGGCGGCCGGGCTCTGCCCGGACCCGTTGTTCCTCGCGGAGCGAGGAAGTAACAACACGATATAGTTAGTGAACCACTATGGTATTTAAAATATTCCTCGCGGAGCGAGGAACAACGGGTTCGGGCAGAGCCCGGCCGCCGGAGGCAGTTGCGTGGAGTAGGTAGTAGTAGGGACATGAAAATTCTTTGGACTATTTACAGAGAGAAATCTATATTTTTAAGCAGCGGTTTTAGGAGCATAAACACCAACTTGATGTTCTTTGAAAAGCTCCTTTTCTCGCCGCCTGAATGCATCATATGCTTCTTTGGCAATTTGTTTAAGCATAACGGTTTGTTCTCGTGGATTATGCTTTGGAAAATAAGAATGAGTTACATTTGTTATTTCATCCCAATATTTATCTTGTCCTCTTCTCCATTCATTTTCCCATTTAATTTCACATGGAAGATTTGATGCTTCTGCTGCACTTGCTAAATCTGCTACTGCTTCTTGTGTATATGTTGGACGAAATTGTCCATAGTACCAGATATTACCATCAGAAGATTTTTTACGCCAATCATTTGCTTGTTTCTTCATTGTTCTATCTCTCATGAATCTTAATTGAACGAGATTTTCATAAAATTGAACTGCTGATTCAGGATTTGGTAATGTTGCAACTGCCATTGGTCTCCAAATATCTTTACGTTCAGCTTTAGGAAGTCGATTTTGCCAATTTGTAAATTGAAATTGATTTTTGATATCAAATTCTTTAGGATAAAGGGTTTGAGAGAATACCACTTGACCAGTTTCGAGGTTTCTAAATGCAAAGATACTTGGACCACATTTGAAGCGACGAAGGAATTTGGCTGTTTTGATAGGAATCTGTTGAGGTAAAGAACTCATGATGGTGAATAGATGAGATGAGTTTTGTATCTATTTAGTTGGAGTGGTTGGTATGCAGTTCAGTAGTGGCTATGATTATCCAGCTGATGTAATGATTAATTATTATAGTTGAATTATATTTAAAGTACCAAACCTTCTTCTACAAAATCATCCTGAGATAGAAATTTCAAGTTTGATTTTCTAAATTTCATCAGGGTAAGGGAATGAAAGATGGTGATATAGTTACTCTTTAAAGAATATTTGGTACATTGTTATAGAATATATGGGCGATTCGTTGTAAGTGTTAATGTTATTTTCTTTCCTATACTTTAAATTATCTTCAGCAAATATCTATAATTATATAATTTTATACTAACATATATTTTTATCCTTTTACCTTCCGCACTCTACCTACTGTACACCTTAACAGTTTCTTACCCCATTCCTCCTGCTCCTCCCTCCTTCCTACTCCTCCATCGTTTACCTCGCATCATTCGGTCCGATATCTTACATTAACTACGCAAATCTCCCAACTTCTGCCGCTCAACCAAAATATTTTTTTACCCCCTTTATAACCGTCTAGACTTCCTCACACCACACTAGATTTCATCCTTCAAAATAAAGTCGCGTATTTGAACGTTAACTTTAGGTGATTTAAATCAAAAGCATTAACATACGATTTTTCAACTTTTCATTATATACTAGGAGAAAAGGATATATAAAGAGGGTCGTAGTACCACAACTCAAGCATTTTTATTTCACTCTGGACTCTTCTGTACAGCATTAAAGTCAGTTGATTTAAGTAAGAGATACATCTTAAAGCTCTTTTGTTACATTCATTCAACTATCAAATAAACACTGCCTATCATGTCTAATACTACATCTATTCCTCCACCAATCTTTTCAGCTATTAAACCTGATCTACTCCCTCAGTACATTAGTGATCAAAATCTGGCATTATTAGCACCTATAGTTGCTTATTGGGGCTTCTCTACATTCTTTTACGTTCTTGATGAATTAGATGTTTTTGATAGATATCGAATCCATCCTCCTGCTGAAGTTGCTAGTAGAAATAAGTGTACAAAGTTTGAAGTACTTAAAGCAGTTATTCTTCAACATCTATTACAAACTCTTACTGGATTAATAATGAATAAGTTTGAACCTCCTCAAACAACTGGACATGAAGATTATGAGATTTGGAAAATTTCTACAAAATTAAACTTGTCTCTCACTATTGCATCAGCTATTTACTATTATGTTATTCCATTTTGTAAAATCTTAATGGGTTTCTTCATCATGGATACATGGCAATATATGCTCCATAGAGCAATGCATATGAATAAATTTTTATATAGAAATTTTCATTCTGTTCATCATAGATTATATGTACCATATGCATTTGGAGCATTATATAATTCATTAGTTGAAGGATTTTTATTAGATACCTTAGGAGCAGGTATATCATATTTATTGACTGGCATGACAACAAGAGAATCAATTGTTTTTTATACATTTTCAACTCTGAAGACTGTTGATGATCATTGTGGTTATGATTTACCATGGGATCCATTACAAATGTTATTTCCAAACAAATCCGTATACCATGATATTCATCATCAAAGTTTTGGAATCAAAACTAATTTTTCACAACCATTCTTCATTCATTGGGATGAAATATTCAATACAAAATATAAGGATACTGCCAATTATATTAAAGAGCAGAAAAAGATTCGTAAAGTAAGATGGGAAGAGGTATTAAGAAAGAAGGAAGAAGAAAAGGAGAAGAAGGAGAAGTAAAGAAGGGGATTAAGGGAGGGATATGAGTGGATGAGTAATGAATAAGTTATAAATATAAATATATAATAATAGTAATTAATAATAATAATAAGAGTAAAAGTCTAACTTCTATACGATAGTCAAGCTTATATAATCCTATCTGAAGTTAGGTTAGGTTAGATAAGGGTAAGGTAAGGGTCTCTTATCTAGTCATCTTCATGGGGTCTTCCAAGCTAACTAGCCGTTACTGTTTTTATTCAATCTAAACTAGGAAATTAATCTTCTTATTTACTTCTCGTTGCAGAGAGTGTGAAATTATCGTTAACTAACGGTAAGCAACGGCGTCTTAATCTTTTACCACCTTATCCTCGATCCTCGATCAAGTATTTACACTCACGGTAGTTAACGCGCGCGCTTCTATCCAATCTTTTTGATCTTTACGTGCATTAAATCTGGGGTGGTCGGTATTTATCGTTGCTCTGCATGGACGTCATTTAAAAGTGTTTCGAATAAAGTGGAGTAGAGATAAATACCATACGCAGCACTTCTTGTTCCTTTTTATTTATTAAAAGTATAATCATTTGTTTTGTATCTTTTATTATAGTTGTAGAGAAGTATAATTTGTCATTCTTTAAAAATCTAATCTATAGTTATCTTGTCATTTCACTAATTCACGAAATTCACGTTTAACTATCGCAATAAACACCACCAACCTACTTATAATGTCCTTTTATGATGTTGAAAAATCAGCTGCTATCTCTACTTCCAGCACTAATTCAAACAATTCACCAGTTGTAATTAAAGAATTAGATCAAAATGGGTTCTTATCAACAATCTATGAAGGAACTTCTCCTGCTAATATTACATTAAGAAATGCTAAAGAAAAACCTCAATTTAAATTCGCCAGTAGTATGGAACTGTTACAATCTTTAATAAATGTATTTTTACCTACTGGTTATCCTCATAGCGTTTCTCCAGATTACATTGATTATCAAATTTATGATTCAATTCAAGCATTCTCTTCTTCAATTGCCAGTTTATTTGCCAATAGAGCAGTATTAAAAGCAGTTGGTGTAGGTGATGATACATCAACATCAACATCAGCTTTATTTATGAAAATTACACAAGAGACTGTTGGTAGACTAGGTACAATTTTATTTGCTTGGAAATTAGGTAGTAGTTTAGAACCAGAATGTAAAAAGTACAGATATGTTGCTGATTTAGTCAATGATTCGGCAATTGTATTTGATTGTTTATCACCATTATTCCCTGGTAATAAATCTGTTAAAGTATTCTTTCTTTGTATGTCTGGTCTATTAAGAAGTATCTGTGGAGTAATGGCTGGAGGATCAAGAGCTGCTTTAACTCAACACTTCACCGATCCAAAATTAGGATCCATAGCAGATGTTAATGCAAAAGATCAATCACAAGAAACAGTAATTAGTTTAATGGGAATGTTGGCTGGTTCAATTGTTGTTAAAATTGTTCAAGGAGATGGAATTGAAATGTGGTTAACAGTAATATTACTACTTTCAATTCATTTAATCACCAATTATAAAGCAGTCAGTAGTGTTATAATACGTACATTAAATAGACAAAGAACAAATATAGTATTTAGCGATATTGTAAACTCATTAAATGAATTTGACGAAACAATGTTGACGAACGATCCATTAAATCATCTATTAGTATCACCAAAGCTTGCTTCTTATAGAGAAAGAATTCTTGAAACCGATGGAATATTAAGATGGTATTCAACAAGCAGAACCAGTAAAAATAAAAATGATGAAATAATAGGTAAAGCATTATTCACTGATTTTAAATCATTAATATCAATAATACCTAATACAATTTCAATAGAAGAATTATCAACTGCGTGTCATTCAATTGAATCAGGATATATTTTATATTATACATTTCAAACATCACCAACATCAACCGCCTCCTCATTACCAACAATCAATATTTGTCTCTTAAACAATCGGAAAAAGGATTCCGATATCAAAGCATGGGTTCATGCATTAATCTTATCACGAAATCTTATAAAATCCAAAAACCCCATCACCAATCCCCTTCAACCCATTGATGATTCTTATGAAATAGTAATCCACATTTTTGAAAAACTAGATATTGAAGCCTCTTTATCTAAAGCAGGATGGGATCTTGATCGTTATTCGATCCAAACAAAACCAGTTCCAACAATCATAATGAATGATACCCCAGATAAATTCTAATAATCACCTCCTCTTTCCCCCTTTGCCTCCGGCGGCCGGGCTCCGCCCGGACCCGTTGTTCCTCGCTACGCTCGGAATTTGAAAGTTAAATATATATATATACTTCTCGCGCGGAGCGAGAAAACGGGTCTGGGCAGAGCCCAGCCACCGGAGGCAGAAGAGCGGGTGGTAGATACAAGAAGATATAAATAATTTATTTTGTTTATTATGCTTTTTCTAAAAGTTTTTCAACTTCCGCTAATGAAGATTTAATTGAACTATCTTGGGGAAGTGCTGCTTTTGCTGTCAGATATTCATTTCTTGCTTCACTATATTTTCCAATTGTTTGTAAACATCTTCCTCTTCTATAATGACCTTTTGCATCAGTTGGTACTAATAAAACAATAAGTGAACTATCAGTATAAGCTTCTGGCCAAAGATTTAATGCGATATAACAATCAGTTCTAAGTGCTAATAATCCACATACTTCTTCAATAACATAGAGAGCTGCTTCCCATGGTGGTCTTTTTAATGCTAATTCTAAAGCTAATGAATAAAATTTAAGTGCTTCTTGATGTCTTCCTGCTCTTGTAGATAATAATCCTGCATTTCTAAGTTTATGAACTTGTTCTGTGAGTTGTTTTGAAATTGTATTTGGTGGTGGAGGAACTGGTAAATTAAGTCCTACTAAACATCTACTTAAGTTATTTAATTGAGTAAGCTTTTCAACTAAATCATTCTTTGATTCATCTTCCAAACCATTAATGAAGGATTCATCTACTGAAATCACCTTACTAGAAGGATCAACTTGTACTGGTAAACTCATTTTTTTCTATTTCCCCCTGAGCAATGGTTTCAATAATAATCATAAATCTGTTAACATGTGGAAACATTACGTTTCAAGATCTACGCCTCATTATCAGCGGCTTTCTTTTAAGATAATGCCTCCGGCGGCCTGGCTCTGCCCGGGACCTGTTGCTCCTCACTCAGCGATATGAATGTTAGATTGGAGGAGCCTTCCGCGCGGAGCGCGGTAACGGGTCCGGGCAGAGCCCGGCCGCCGGAGGCAGTTAGAGGAGGATAAGGGGAAGATGTTTATGCTAAGACTCTAGATAGTTCGGATAGAAGGTCGGTGATGCGTTGCTCCTGGAATTGTTGTGAAATAGTGTTTGACCAGGTAAGGAGATCAAGATTGAGGGCGGCATCTTTGATTGTGGGTGACGAGGTTGCGGGGTTAGTGAGAATGGTTCCAAGTGCAAGAAGGAGTCGGTAGGTGGTCTCTGAATCAAGAGGGCTTGTGGTGTTTTTGAATAATCCAATGGTAGTAAGTATTTCAAATGCTGCATTGGGGTTGGTAGCTTTTGAAGAATAGTTGAGAAGTAATGAAGCAATTGCTAAATTAAGAGGCTTGGTACTTTGATTTGATTTGATAATTGTTGAAAGTAGTTCAATTGCGTTTTCTTGTACTTGAGGATTGAGTGCAAGTTTAAGACCAGAGCCTGTTGAGAAGAGATTAACAAGAACTCTAGTCGATAGTAATGTTGTTTTAATTGAAGATGGGTCCATATTGGAAAATATAGTTTGTATGATGGAAGCAGATGGTTTGCTAATTGATGGGATGATAATTCGAAGAATATCAAGAGCAGGAAGAAGATCATCTTTAGACCATACTTGTTCAAGTTTGATAAAGTAGCGAAATAATTCTTGTGCAGAATCTGGAGTTATACCTGATTTAAGACTTGATTCTAATATTTGTAATTCTTCTGGTGTAAGTTTATTTGGATACTTTTCATTATTTTTAGATAGCGCTTTAATGATTGGATCAGGGGTGAATGAAATTAAAGAAACAACTTCTGTAAAAGGAATGATTTTGAGATCTTCAGGTAAGGTAGATGTATGAGCATTACTAGTACTAGCATTACCACCGCTACCACTTATAGTACTACCTCCTCCACCTGGTATATATCTATTTGGTGCATATGGATCTTGTACTGGTTGCGATGTTAAATCAACAGTTTCAGTATTAGCAATTAGAAATTTTGCTACATCATCAACATAACCAGATGATAATTCATACTTTTCAACAAATTTTAATGCTACTTCATATGGATTTTGAGTAATATTATATGGTAATTTTAATGGTGGTGACCCTTCTCTTATATCAACGTCAAAAACATAATCATATTCCTGCCCTTCATAAAGAACTTTTTTTCCTCCAGAACTTGCTGATTGCACTACTTCACCAATTTTAATCCATATACCAGTTGTCCATTGATGAGCTTCTATTGCAGTTCCAGGACCACCTGTTCTAACCATTACAACTTGACCTTCCTTTTTACCAGGTTTTGTTAATACATCACCAGAACTTATTTGCGATTCATCTATTTTGCCTCCAGTTTGATCCTGACCCACTCCTGTTGAAGCAACTGCTTGTTCAAGATGTTTAATTTCATCAATTGATGCATATCGAGATGGAGAATTGCTGAAAACTCTTATAATATTATCACTACCTCCACATACAATATCAGTATCATTTAAAGATACTACTGACCATACTGAAGTACATGGTAATGTTATTACTTGGATACATTCAAATGATGACAAATCCCATACACGAATAGATCTATCCTCACCACCACTAACAAGAATATTATTAAAACAAGAAATTGAATAAATAAAGCTAGAATGACCGGTTAATATTTGTATAGGATGAGAATGAGGATTATTAATATCCCATATTTTAATTAAACTATCATTTGAACAAGAAGCAAATGTACTATCATTAATTTTACACAATCCACGTATAGCATCATCATGAGCAGATTTTATAATCTGTTTTTGAACTCCATTTTCCCAAATAATAATATTCCTATCAGCAGAAGCAGTGATTATTGTTGTAGAAGAAAAGATTAAAACTGCCCATACTGATGATTCATGCCCTTTAAGAGTATGTAATAAGTTACCCTTCAAGTCCCAAACTTTAGCAGTTGAATCCCAACTTCCTGATACTATTTGATTATAATCAATTGATAAAGAACAAACATTTGAAGCGTGATTACCAATGGTAATAGTATTATCTTTAGCTGCATCTTCATTACCACTAATGCTATTGGTATTCAACTTCAAGACATTTCCAGTTTGGCCACCAAAAACAATTTCACCATCTCCATAAGCAACAGAATTAAGATACTTTAAATCTTTATATAATAAATTTTGATGCCAACTATGAATATCATTATCATCTCTAACCCAATTTCTTAAAGTACAATCTCTTGCAACTGATACTATTTGATTATCAGAAACTTTTGCCAAATTCTTAATATCATCCTCATGACCAATCAAAGAAGATGATAATTTATAAGTAGACATTGTGTTCTAATTCTAACGATGATTTAAGTGTTTATAGTTAATTCTTAGACTGATATTCGAGGACCTTCTCCAGTTCATTAGTAAACACAATCAAAAACTATAGCTTATGCACCCACCCCGTTGCCTCCGGCGGCCGGGCTCCGCCCGGACCTGGTTGTTCCTCGCTACGCGAGGAAGTAAATTAGGGGAAAGGCTAATGCAGGGACATTCATGGCCCTAAGTTGAATCGTTTAGCACAAAGAAATGTCACAAAATGTTAAGATGAACTCACTCAAGAGATAACGAATTTTTTAACTATGTTATCGGTCCAAGGGCCTTTGGATGGTATTAACAATTAATTAGCTGTTGTATGGCTTTTTTATATACAAATACCGCAAGGTGATTTGAATGAATTTGGTGTTCGTTATTAGAATATATCATGATATACGCATTCAGCGGTGTTTACACCCTGAACTCGACAAGCAAGAGATTAAGTGCGCGTCGGTCCACAGTGCACATTATGTTATTCTAGTGCGATTAGAAGTATAGAGAGTGAAGAGTGAACTCGAAATCTTGGTGTTAGTTGTAGGATTCTGATTGTTCGATAGAGTTAACGTTCATTCAACTGATAAGGTAATATTAATGGGTAGGTCAAACCATAAGTTACCGCGTTGTACATGCTGCTGATTATTATTGAGTAAGGGGATTAAAATATGGTTTAGCTATAATTAGATCTTAAGCTGTATTTATATAAGTTATGGGTAAAGCATTTAATATTGTGGCATAGTATATCCTTATCGATGGAAATGGTTATTGTAATAGATGTAGTAGCATTTCCGTCTTATCTTGTAGTTAATAATCGATCAAGATTGGCTATCTTAATCTTTCCTCGCTTTGCGAGGAACAACGGGTCCGGGCAGAGCCCGGCCGCCGGAGGCATAAAATTAAGAACACAAAAAGCTATATATATGTATATATATAATTTATTTCATTTCAATATCATCTTCAGTTACAATTTCATTATTTTCATTAGTACCAGTAGTAGTAGTAGTAGTTTCACTGGCATCAGCAGATTTTCCATTATCAGTACCCATATAATCAAGTAATTGAGCATCTAATTCTTCAAGTGTTGGTTTATTACGTTTAGTGGTTGGTTTTCTGGAACCAGATGAGCTTGAATTAAGTCCTTTTGGATGAAATCTACCTCTTATATCCTGAGCCTTGTCGGCATCACGGTTTGAAGGAACCTGTGGAGTTAATCTTAATTGAATTTGTTGACCAGCAGCCATTTTGTCATTAAATCTTTCTACTGCTTCTTGAGCATCAGTTGGTCTAAAATAGGCGACCCAAGCAACACCTTCGGATCTGCCAGATTGATCATATTGAATTTTAACAAATCTAACTTTACCGACTTGAGAAAATAATCCCTTCAAGTCTTCTTCATTTAATCCATAAAATACATTTGTAATCTTTACA
The DNA here is from genome assembly GCA_030583405.1 of Sugiyamaella americana. Taxonomy (NCBI): domain Eukaryota; kingdom Fungi; phylum Ascomycota; class Dipodascomycetes; order Dipodascales; family Trichomonascaceae; genus Sugiyamaella; species Sugiyamaella americana. The sequence continues at coordinate 43,011 of JAJMID010000112.1, forward strand.
GTTTTCCATCCCTTTTCTCTTTGGCTCACCCAATTTTTTTTCTTGTAATAATAATGACTACTTCTTTTCGTAATATTTGAATGGCTGTGATTGTGGATAGAGCTGTTGTCACGATATGGAGGACGGTTGTGATTCAATCGTCTTTTACCAGTTTTATAGTCACCACTCTGGTACTGTGTTAGGATTTGCATAAAAGCCAGTGGAGATGAGAGTGAAAATAACTTACTTGCTTGTTTTCTTGTATAATCTCGTCCAAGCTTTTATCCATTTTGATATATACACGGGAATATGATTGTATGATTAAGTTCTAACTCACGAAGTGCGCCGGATATATATAGAAATTGATATTCATGCGTTTATGTATAACATCTTGTGAGGCGGTAGATCGGGGAAATTATCAAAAGATACACAGCACCTAGCACGTACCAGAGCCTGCCTTGCACAACTTTACTGCAAAGGTTAAACTTTGTTAAAAGTTAACCAATTCAGCTGTCCTTTCGGTGTGATGAGATGCGCATTCACTTGAAAGGTTAGGGGTTTAGGAGATTTAATTTCAAATGAATTATTCGATAAGATCTTAAATTAGGGAATAAAAGAGGAGTGGATAGGGAGAGAAGACAGGAGGGAGATGGGGTAGGGCGTAAGCAGTAGGAGAAAGGAGTAGATGGTATAAGTGGAACACTGAAGGTCGTATGGGGGTTAAATTAACAGCTCTATACGGTATGTATAATTAATTAATCGATCACTATATATAGTTATAAAAATATAATTAATTATAGTTTTGAGTGGTATATATATATATGAGACCAACTTATATATATTTGTCTATATATATGTGAGATTGGAGGTGTACGTATGTACATCTGGATAAAGGTTGGTATTACATGTATAAATTAAGTTTAGAAGTTATGTTTTATCAGATCTATTTAATCGTTAAACGAATAACATAGAAAACTCCAGTGGATAATAAGGAGATAAATTCAATAATATATAGATGGATATAGAGCAAAATCAGAGCGTAGCTCGGAACAACGGGCCCGGGCAGAGCCCGGCCGCCGGAGGCATGCGCGTGGGAGGGGGCCGCGCAAGGCTCTATGATAGGGAAGATAAAATGAGATAATTATTAAGAGTGCAGAGATAAAGTTCGATTTAAAGCGAGTAACGATTGCGATAGAGAGTGGTTCGCGTTTAACTTGAAATTTTTAAGAGAGGTTTTTTGAGAAGAATATTAACGAAGAGAGGAAACAAGAGAGAAAAAGAAGAAAGGAAGGAAGAAAGGAAGAAAGAAGGAAACAAGTGAAAAGTTAGATCAGTACTACAAGGGAAGAAGTTCATAGAGTGATTATAAACAGAAAGGTAAAGGTGAATTTTATTGAATTTTTTGTAGGATTATTGTAGTTTATTATATATTTCATTTTATTTTCACTATTTACTTTACATGATGTTTATTATTACATATTTAGTTTCATTTTTGTTGTTATTTTCTTTATCATCAAGTGCACCTCCAAATAAACCATTAATAGACGATGATCCAGAAGGACCTACTCATTTAACACCAAAAGATTTTCATTCTACTATTCAAAATGGTACTTGGTGGGTAGATTTCTTCTCTCCTTATTGTCCTCATTGTCGACAGTTAGCACCTGATTGGACTTTAACATGGAAGATTTTGAAAAGTCATAATGTTGAAAAGGAATTTGATTTTCATATGGCTAAAGTTGATTGTGTTGAATATGGTGATTTATGTAATGATCAGGAGATTGGGGCATATCCATCATTACGTTTATATAAGGATGGAAAACTTATTACTCAATATAAGGATCTTAAGAGAAAATCAGAAGATTTAGTTGAATTTGCAAATAAGCATATGAATGGTGGTAGTAGTAGTAGTGTTAGTGGTACAGCTACAAAATCTCAAAGTACTGCTACTAGTAATGGTGATAATGCAACAAGCATGGTAAAACCTACTGGAAAGGTAAAACCTACCAATACTTATACACAAACTAGTCAAACTAGTCATGAATTCCCTCAATATACTGGTGCTCAAGTTACGGTTAATTCCGTTTTCCCAGGATCAAAACCTACTCCTTCAAGTATTGCCAATAGTAATTCAAATTTACCCAACCCAGATGGTCTATCAGTACAACTTGATCATCTCTCATTTAATCGTAAAATTACTGCTACTAATGATCCGTGGTTTGTTAAATTTCATTCCCCAAGATGTCCTCATTGTGTTGCTATGAAATCTGCTTGGGATCAAATGGCTCATACTTTAAAAGGAAAGATTCATGTTGGAGAAATTAATTGTGACGTGGAAAGACAACTTTGTAAAGATGCACAAATTAATGAATTACCAAGTTTATATTACTTTTCTGGAACAACTAAAACACCCTATAATTCATTAAGAGGATTTGCAGATTTATTAGAATTTGCTAATGGAGCTATTAATGCAAATAATTTACCTGATATTAATTCAATTGAAGAATTAAAATCTGCAGTCGATGGTAATAATGATAAAGCAACAGTAGTTTACTTTTATGATAAAACAACCGTTGATGAGGATTTTGAAGCAATTAAAAGAGTTGCTACTGATACTATTGAATTTTCAAGAATTTATAAATCCAATTCAACTGAATTAGCAAAAGAAATTGGTGTTAGTTATTATCCAAGTATATATGCAATTAGCGATGTAGCTAATAAAAGATGGATTCAATTAGTAGCACCAACTCCAAAAGATATTCGTGATCATGGTCGTATCAGTAATTGGATTAAAGAAATTTGGTTATCATTTGTTCCTCAATTAACACCAATTAATGCACAAGAAATTTTCAATCATGCTGAATATGTTGTTCTTGCACTTATTGATCCTAGAGATAAAAAGTCAAAAGATCGAGCTATATTTGAACTTAAAGTTTCTGCACAGAAATATCTTGATGATGTTGAAAAGGAAACTCTTGAAGAATTAATGGATTTAAGAGCAAAGAAACAACTTAAAATCGACGAAGCGGCTGATAAGGGAGATGAAAAGGCAGAAGATAATGCAAAAAATATTAAAGTAAAGGTAACTCCAAAACCAGTAGTTGGATTTGCATGGATTGATTCAGTATTTTGGAATAGATATTTACGTAGCAAATATGGAATTGATAAGATTGATAAACCGGTTGTTATTATTAACGATAAATCCAATTCAAGATATTGGGATGTAAATACATCAGGAAATCAAATTGAAGCGTCAAGATCAGTTATAATTGATACTCTGGAAGCAATTCTCGGATCACCGCAAAAGATTCAACCAAAAGTTGTAATTACTGGTTTTAATAGTTTTATTTGGTATATTAGATTAACTATATCACAACATTGGTTAATTACAAGTATAATTTTTATAGGAATATTTGCATACTTTTCAAGAAGAAGACAGAATAATTATTCCGAGTTAACATTACCGGTTCATGGGCCAGTTGCAGGAAAGTTAGATTAGAAGTGTATGTATATTTAATAGATTATTAATGTGTATGTGAGTGGGTGTATGGGGGTATGTATTAAAGAGGATTTTGTTGTCTATCTATTAGTAAGATAGGCTCTAGTTGAGTAAATAAACTTAGCATATACTCGAATTTAACATCAATAGCAACAATTAATGTAGTTAAATTAATCGAGTAATAAAGTTTAGCTTGATTATATAACCACTTGATTGGATTTAGCCCCAAAGGCTAACACTAATAAAAACTATGTAATCAATTAGTCGAACATACCATATATAAACTTTAGCTCTAACCGTTCAATTGGATTTAACATCAAAGGTTAATACTAACGATATAGTTAAACAAATGAGTTAAGATTTACGGTTATATCTTTAATTTTAAATTAAGAATAAGAATAGAATTATAAATGACATTTAGGATTCAGTTGACCATTGTCAATGTCAAAGAAATGGTACCCCCACGCGGATCACCTTAATCTTTAACGCTATTATTAGCACTTTTATTCTTCCCGGAATCTATTCGGGAAAAATTATTCCATTCTATACGTTAATCTTCTCCTTATTAATATCCTTCAAGTTATTCCACGGAACTACTGAGATGATTCTTTGAAGGCGTAACTCGTGGGGGTAGCATCAAGCCCAGAGTTTTTTATGTATAGAAGGTTCTCCCGCCGGATTACCAGATGCCGTAATACGCCCAAACTTCTTCTTCATCTTGCATAGGCTGGTGACGTTTAAGATCTTGCATAGAAGTTATATTTTGGCGTGTGGGGATGCCATGTTTGTCATTCTATAAAAAGAAATCTTTTTCTAACTTGAACAAGAATCTTTAATAGAAGTAGGTAGTTGAGATCCTGATCTACCGCAACGAAAGTACCAGGCGTTTGTAAATTCCGGCCGAAAGAGAGACCGACTGAGGGATGGGGGGGACCGACTGAGGGATT